>JAJOOB010011846.1:0-64016 GCA_029582485.1 Solanum tarapatanum | reverse complement strand
TATATATATATTTTAGAATAATATTTATTCATATAAATAATTGACCTTTCCCATTAACTTAAAGTAAAGTATATATTTGTTTTTATTATTGTTAATATTATTAATTATTGTTATTTTCATGAGATAATTTTATTTGTTATTATGTATAACAATTGTTGTATTTTGTTATATATATCTAACAAATGTTGTATTTGTTAATTTTAAAAGAAGAAAAAATCATTATAAGTATAATTAGAGATAATAACTACAAAAGTAAAACATAAATATTCACCTAAAATAACTTTCCACCGTACCTTCTCCCTCCTCCTTCACCATTTAGATCCAAAAAATCTCCCCCAAAAAAATAAAAATTGCAAAAGATCAAAAGTTCCCCCAAATATTTTAAAACCCAATTAACAAAAATCAACATATCCTTTCCCCTCTTCCCATATCCTCCTTGTCCGCCCTTCCCTCACCCCTTTTTATCCAATTTTTTGTTCAATTTTTATTTCTAATGTTTTGTTAATTTTTCTTTTGTAGGTTTTACCTAGCATTCTTGATGCACAATGGCATTCAATGAAGCATCCATTAAGAAGAAAAATTCTAAGAGCTTTGAACTTGAAAAACTGAGATACTAATTAAGAGCTTGCAGATGAGATATTAGAAAAGAGAATTTTAGAAGAAGGAGAAATGTATTATCATTCAATGGTTTCAACTGCAATCCTTTACATTGTATATATGGATATATTTCACAACTAAAAATAAACTGCTACATGAACTGTTATAACAGAATAACATAATTGTAACTAACTAATGAACCCCAATTAACTATTGGACATCATCCACTAACTAACTTGTAATATGACTTGTAATATCTGTACACTTGCATCAATACCCCCTACAAAAGTACAGACTTGTCCTTGATGCATATCGTGGCCAACGACACTAACCTACAGTATGAGTGTCAATGATCATCGATAGTATAGTAACCCAACTAAAGGTTGGGGTCGTGTCCCAAGGGAGTGGTTTTGAGAATTGATAGAAAAATAAAATTAAGCTCTAACTAGTCATAGCTAAAGATATTAATGAACAGAAACATTGTAAATAAAGGGGGTGACACGAAAGTGTCAAATATTGATTTTGTGGTTTTGTTACAAGTAGTAAAAGCAACAAAAATTAACAAGAGAATCAAGTATGGGGAAATGTTCTTGGGGTGTGACCGCAATAGAAGTTGAGATAAATAGTTGGGTACATGCTTTTGACAAGAAATTTGTAAGATAATAGTGACTAGGCTAAGCTTTAAATGGAAATAAGCTCCCTCTCAGGTAAAGACCTAAATGGCACGACGTAAGCCTTGTCTCACACTCCATTACTGGGGTTTGCCACAGTGTCAGTAGGTGACCCCAATATATCATTTGGGTGGAGATGAGACACTGTAAAACTCATGAGTGACCTGATTAGCTGGATTGATCTAGAGTGGGATACAATCATTTGATACATCACTTTAATATTCTCTTTCATTTCTTCCAACACCCAATCCTGATCGGTGACCTTTTGGAGAATGATTTGAAGTGTGTTCTCGCCACAATTTTCTCTTCCATTTCTTGACTTCCTCCACTCATGAGGAGGTATATACTTCCCTTTGTTGTTGCATTGGACTTCCACCTCTGAGAGTTTGGTGGGCAATTCGTTTAGCTAAGATGCCAGTGTGGTCAGCGTGAGGTCCTTTTGGACTTCTTGGCTCACTTCCACCAATTTGCCACTACTCTGCATGTCTTTTTGATTGGTACCACAGTCGCCCTTTGGTTGGGCATTGGTGCAACATTACCTATTGATAAATCCCTAACTTTAGGTCTTTTTTAATTTTTTTAATTGATTCAATTGTGAACTAACACGACATGTGTATCTAGGGAATAGTTTTCAAAAGGGGTACGATATCAGGCCTTGCGGGGTAAGGTCAGCTGATTAGATCCGACAGGACAATCGGTTATATGACGGCTCTCGTCGACCGGGCTGGCATGCGGAAAGCAAGAGCGATGTTCATCTAAGTGGACCACTCAACGAAAAACAAAAGTTAAATTAAAGTTAGTGAACTACTACTAAAAAGAACAAAAATTCTACTAACCTAAAATTTTCAAATAACACCATTCCCCGGCAGCGGCGCCTTTTGGATGCTTATCGTGACCAATGACACTAACCTACGGTATGAGTGTCTACGATCGTCCTTAGTATAGTAACCCAACTAACGGTTGGGGTCGTGTCCCAAGGTAGTGGTTTTGTGAAATGATAGAAAATAAAATTAACCTCTGACTAGTCATAGCTAAAGACATTAATGAACAAAAACATTGTAAATAAAGGGGGTGACACGAAAGTGTCAAGTATCGATTTTGGGTTTTTATTAAAAGAAGTAAAAACAACAAAAATTAACAAGAGAATCAAGTATGGGGAAATGTTCTTGGGGTGTGACCGCAATACAAGTTGAGATAAATAGTTGGGTACATGCTTTTGACAAGAAATTTGTAAGATAATAGTGACTAGGCTAAGCTTTAAATGGAAATAAGTTCCCTCTCGGGCAACTTACACCATTTCAAATGCGTTCTTCTCGGACACCCATTTGACGCTTGAAGACTAGCCTACACCTTACCCCACTCACTCTCTCGAGCTAAGTGTTAGGATATGGGACTAGGGCTTACCCTCTCGGGCTGAACCTCATGTCGACCCACTCCTTAGGCCACCAATCTAGTGGTCTTGGTTTTGCAATCTCCCTCTCGGGCAAGCCGAAAACACATGAGTGGCTTTGTATTTGAAACTACAGACCCTTTAGATTAAACCACAACCACTAGGTGAAATCACCATTAAACTACATCTAACCTATCAGCAAGTAAGACCCAATAATAATATCAACACATATTTGCTAAATCACACCCCAAAAATGGAGGTTTTTAGCCATACATCAAGAAATAATAAAATACACCAGAAATGATAGTAAAATCAAATGGGTATAAGAAATTAAACCTTAATTTAGGCAAAAGAAGAAGAATAGAGAAGACCCACTTCCAACTTGGGGATGATGAATTCCTTTTTTCAAGTTTCCTAAAACCCTCTCCAAACTTGAGAGAAAAAATCTAACAAGTACTATTCTATTCTGGAAACTAATATAAAAGTTTGACTCTTAAAAATAATACTAAGTTCAGTATTTATAGACTTCAGAAAATAGCAGAACTGAATCTTTCGGCGAAATTAGTCGATGTCACCGAATGTCTTATCGCCGTTTCGTGCTTGCCTTCAGCACCTTCACATTCTGGACCATTAGGTGGTATAGTACTGCTTCACGAAACTATTCGGCGAAGCATCGACTGCTCCTTTCATCACCTTTTTTATCCTTCTCCTTCAGTGCATCACGTACTAGAACAAATGGCTGAGTAAATCCCTTCGGCAAATTGCCAAGTGTGCCTGGCGATGCTCGGGTTTCAACTTCGTCGTTGTTTTCAACTTTTTGTTCCTTTTTGCGCCTAAGTGTCCATGCTTTCACTAAAACTTCAAATACCTAAAACTTAAGAGTTTTCATCAGATATTTAGACAAAAGAAGCATTCCAGGACACTATTCTTATCAAAATAAAGCCCTAAATAAGTCCAATTTGTGGACTCATCAACACCCCCAACTTAAACTTTTGCTTGTCCTCAAGCAAACTAAAGTTCAGCCATTCAAAAAAGGTGTCTCAAATAGTGATAAACAATACTCAAACATGAACATACATAATAAGATTCAAATTACATATGCACATATCAACTGTGTACTCAAAGATTCAAGTTTTGACACACCGTTACCAGAGATTCTCGTGCTCGCAATACCTGCTACTTGTGCAAGTTCAAGCTCGACAAAGAGTATCTAAATGCCCTCACATGAAGAATGATTCCATATTCACAAACAGAGGTTAATCAATTCAAGATCAGGAATCAAGTGCAACACTCACACTAAAATAGAGGAGCACAATGCATGTTTTTACCCATATGTTTACCCTTATGTTCCAATCGACTTTCGATTCGGCTTACTCAAGATAAATTAAAGGTCTTTCTAAGGTTTGTAATGGCGATGAGTGCAAATGTATGGTCATTTAGGCTCAGTGGCTCCTTCTTTGTGGGATGTAGTATTCTCAGGGCATTCCCTTCTTTTCCTTTATCGATTCTTTTTCTAGTGCTTCTAAGTCACCTGTTTATTCACCTTCATGGATTGCTTGGAAACCCGAATTCCTTTGTACCTTATTCCACTTTTTTTTTGTTTTGAATTGAAGGGGTTTCCACTGTTCTGCAACACCATTGGTAAAGGGGGACTTTTCCTGCACTTCTTGACTTCTCCTTTTCCTTTTCACCACACCCCCAACTTAGGCTTTTAGCCTAAGTTGGTTATTCACTAAACCACAAATTAAGAGGATTATAGGTAGTGGGTCAAGTGAGGTCTAGGTTCATCAAGGTTCTTCCAAAGAAAGGTAAGGCACAAAGGGTGTTCAAAAAGAGTTTCACACACTCACAGATACGCCACAAAAGAGGTTTATGTCAAATTTGGCTCACACACTTTAAAGTTGCCTAAGATCATATCAAGAGGACACCTTTGTAAATCAAGCAGACTAACAGGGAAAATTCTAGGTTTATTCATACATGTTTCAAAGCGATATAATCACACAACGCATCAACACTTAAGTCGAACAAGACTACACACTTTTTCTAGTGTTCAATGGTCATTACAAGAGAATCAATTCGATAAATGGCTAATCACAACAAGATGCAAAAAGTTCACATATTGTCTATGCAACTTCATTTGGCCTTGTAATAGCCATACATTCAGTTTCGTTCAATTGGGAGCACTATTCAAGTGATCGGTATTGATCGAAGCCGAGACATAAATTTTTGCAAAAGAATAGCCACGTTCAACTCACGAGAGGTGGCAAAAAGTGCGAAAAATTTAAAATTTTTCGGAATCGGAAGGATCAAAATCATTTTATAAACAAACCCAAAAGAGAGCCATAAGCTCAAACAATCGCAAAAGCGATTTTATTTATTTTTAAAAAACACAATCGAAACAGATAACCCAATTGTACACCAAAACACAAGTATCATCTAGCACACAAAAGGTGAGCCTCACCCCAGCACCTATAAAATCGTTTTCAAATGCAAATAATATAGAATCCAAAAGTAGATGTAAGCAAGGAAGAGAGAAGGGTAAAGAAAGGTCATTGCTATGCAGTCTCTCTATCTGTTAGGACATCAGTGCCCAGAGTAGTCTTAGATGGGAAGGTAGTGCCAGATCCACTAAGGGCTGCTGTGGACATAACTGTCTCTACTAGATCTGGCAGATCTCTGAATATGGTCGCATCTTGGCTCACTCTTATCTATTCAACCTGTGCTGCTATCAAATCCTCATCAGTTTCTGCATATGACTCTGCCTGTGTTGAACTATCGCTTTCCATATCTCCGGTGTGTCTCAAGAATATCCTTATCATCTGGTCTCTCTAAGAGTGAAGTAAAGTCGGTAGACTTAAGATAATTTATGTCCTTCCGCTAACCTGCAATCTCGGCTTTTAAGGCCGTCACCTCGGAGGTTTCCTACTGTCTGCTCTCTCAAGCCTTAACTCTAACTGTCAAGGCCTCAAAAGAAGTCTGAATGGGAGTAAGTGCTGTTAGTATGACTCTTTCAATCATCTCTGGAACAGACCTTTCCAGTCTGGTGGCTCTCACATAAGTTGAATAGGCCAACTGCCCTATTTTCAGGATCATGGACTGAGTGATTCTAGTAGGCTGGGAGGATGAGAAAGCACATGGAACCTGTGAGGAAGAAGAAGAAGGAATTGATATACCTAAGGGTTTAGAGGCCGGGGTGGAAAAATGTGTTTCTGCTGATAATAAGTCAATATTAACCTCTGGAGAATGATCTGCTACGGCTGCTCATTTCCTGTCATCTTCCTCTTGTGTAAATTAGACCTCTATACGCCCCATATCAGTGGAGGAAGACGGAGTGACCTCTATATCGCTAGCAAGATCTTGGGGTACTCCAGCATGCCGGCATAATTCATTGACCAGAACAGGAAAGGGCAGAGACGTCTGCGTCTGTTTGGCGCTAATGGCCATCTCCTGTTAAACCAGTAGCCCCAAGTCGATCCACCTCCTAGCCATGATAGACCCAAGCCAAGCAGCCTTAGGATGCTGCAGAATGGACTCGTTCTAGGATGGCGTGATAGTGGTGTTGATGAAACCAAAGCAGTACCGGGAGGCAATGTTCATGTCTCTCTTCTCAATCTGAGCTCCTGTATCCATACACCTCGGGGTGGTGTTAGAGATCATCGGAGCTAGCCAACCCTTCAAGTCATCCAGGGACTGAGCAGTAGTCAAACCCTGGTAGGGCAGTACCGAGTGCAGCGGTCCAACTAATACAACATTAACATGCTCGGTGTGACACTTCACTTCCTTGCCTCTAACCATAATCAAATTTCTCGGTCGGAACTCACTAGCCTTTTTCTTATTTTTCGGGACCAACTCCCTATAAGCTATGTAGAATTCCCAAACCCAGGAAGGGATGTTAGAGCCCCACGGCCTAGTGAACTGCTCGAACTTGTGATACTTGAGTGTATCAAGCACCTCAACATGCTTACCTTCCAAACCCTCCACAGATAATAATTTTCCTTCTAGAATAGTTCGTAAACCATCGCCTTTTAGTATGTTCAGCAACCTGGGTAGAGGTGGAGTTACAGGAAGTGCAGGAGCGGCTGGAGGTGGTGCTGGAGTCAGCACTGATTCGGTAGTTGGGGGAGTGGCAGCGGAAGGGGTTCTGGTGGCTGTGGGCTGATTTCTAGCCCTAAGTTCCTCCCTTCGATTTATCAAAGGTTGCTCATCCTCAGGCTAAGAAATAGCTGGTTCAGCATATGTGCCTTTCCTAGCGATGTGCTTTTTTCGTTTGCCTTTAACTCCCGGTGAGAGATCTTGCTTTCTTTTCTATGAAGGACGTGATCCTCTTTCATTAATTGTAATTCCCGTTGCCATTTTTTGAGATGGTGCGTTTAGGTTGTGCGTACCATATCTACAACAGTTTGTGATTAGTTAGAAGAACAATCACAGTAAAACACAGAAAATGTGAAGCAGAAAGGTTCGCCGATCAATCGGCGAATCGCCAAATCTCTTTAGCAAGCTACGTCGAACTCGCCAAAGGGATAAGCTTGTAATCTAGGCAAAGAAGCGATGAAAAATTCTATTTGGCGAGACGCTGAGTACTTTCGGCGTTGACGAAGTAGTCTACCAAAAGATAAAGTGAAAGAGGGTAGAGGAGTCATGCAAAAGGCGGTCTGAAGTACTAATGGGGAGTCACCGACTACCTTCGGCGACCATGGATGTGTTTGCCGAAAGTTAAAGATCTCTCAACAGTAAGAGCATTAATGAAGAGCGATATAAGATCAGTAGGCGAACCGCCGAATCGTTTAGCGAGCACGACCCAGCTCGCCCAATGATTCACCGTGCCTATTTTTCAATCCACTTCTTAAAATCGACCATACAAGCACTGAAAACGAAAGTAAAGCGTGCAGACACAAAATTTACACAAGACCCATACTTTCCATCATTCCATAATACTCAGACTTATTCCGGTCCTGCCAAATTTTAGCCATCTAACTACTATCACCTTTAAGAATGTCGTCACCCATTAATTTGTTCATCTATTTTCTTTTTCAGCACAAATGTGGGCCATTTAGGTTTTACCCCACCAATATAATGACAATCAAGCAACACCTACTACAACTCAATCAAATTAAAGTACAAACAACAAGGCATTCGACAATTAAAATATTTCAGGCAATTAAGCTTGAATTACTCATAGCATATCAAGTTATTTCTATCAGAGAGGCCCAACACACGTCATCCTAATAATACAATTGTAAAAGAGTGCAAAAATTTTTACGATAAATTCAGGGTTTTATGGACTAACATTTAATGCCGATCAAATTACTTTTTTGAATGCTAGGCAGCAAAGAGATCCAACCCCAAGCTCTATTTACCAATTGAAATATTAATAGAAAGGTAAAACTCTAAGAATAAGTACCTTTGGTGTTAATTTGAGGGGTTTAAGAAGGGGGAAAGTGAGAGCTTCAAACTTTTTGACTTTCTAGCTTTACATAACTGTTCAGTTCTCTATCATTCGACGACGTTAGCCTTATCCCCAATAAAATCGGCGACGCCCCAAATGCATACTTACCTCGCCGAGTTTTACAAGACATCTCTTATTTTGGGGTCCCAACGGCGGGTTAAGTCGGAGTCGCCGATCGATTCGGCGACTCGCCCTTTAGGTCCTTGGCCGGCCAACTTGCACTTCTCAACACCTTTCTCATTTTACCATACAAATTCAGCACACTATTATTGGAATAGAATAATTAAAAGCTGTACAACCTTGGGTCGCCTCCCAAGAAGCGCCTTATTTTACGTCGTTGTACGTCGTAAGCCTTTTCTCACTCTCCATTATTGGGGTTTGCCCCACTGTCACTAGGTGACTCCAATATGTTAGTTGGATGGAAATGAGGCACTGCAAAACTCAGGAGTGACCTGATTAGCTGGATTGATCTAGAGTGGGATACAATTATTTGATGCAGCACTTCAATATTCTCTTTCATTTCTTCCAACACCCAATCCTGATCGGTGACCTTTTGGAGAATGATTTGAAGTGTGTTCTCGCCACGATTTTCTCTTCCATTTCTTGACTTCCTCCACTCATGAGGGGGTATATACTTCCCCTTGTTGTTGCATTGGACTTCCACCTCTGAGAGTTTGGTGGGCAGTTCGTTTAGCTAAGATGCCAGTGCGGTCAGCGTGAGATCCCTTTGGACTTCTTGGCTCACTTCCACCAACTTGCCACTACTTTGCTCAGCCATGTTCATCGAAGTGGACCACTCAATGAAAAACAAAATTTAAATTAAAGTTAGTGAACTTCAACTAAGAAGAACAAAAATTCTACTAATCTAAAAATTCTCAACTAACACCATTCCCAGGCAGCGGCTCCCTTTTAATGCTTATCATGACCAACGACACTAACCTACGGTATGAGTGTCTACAATCGTCGGTAGTATAGTAACCCAACTAAAGGTTGGCTTCGTGTCCCAATGGAGTGGTTTTGAGAATTGATAGAAAATAAAATTAAGCTCTAACTAGTCATAGCTAAAGACATTAACGAACAAAAACTTTGTAAATTAAAGGGGTGACACGAAAGTGTCAAATATCGATTTTGGGGTTTTGTTACTAGTAGTAAAAGCTACAAAAATTAACAAGAGAGTCAAGTATGGGGAAATGTTCTTGGGGTGTGACCGCAGTGCAAGTTGTGATAAATAGTTGGGTACATGATTTTGACAAGAAATTTGTAAGATAATTGTGACTACGCTAAGCTTTAAATGGAAATAAGTTCCCTCTCGGGCAACTTACGCCGTTTCAAATGCGTTCCTCTCGGACACCCATTTGCCGCTTGAAGAGTAACATATGCCTTACCCCACTCACTCTCTTGAGCTGAGTGTTAGGATATGGGACTAGGGCTCACCCTCTCGGGCTGAACCTCATGACGACCCACTCGTTAGGCCATCGGTCTAGTGGTTTTGGTTTTGAGACCTCCCTCTCGGGCAAGCCGAAAACACATGAGTGGCTTTGTATTTGCAACTAGAAACCATTTAGATTTTACCGCAACCACTAGGTGAAATCACCATTAAAGTACATCTAACATATTAGCAAGCAAGACCCAACAATAATATCAACACATATTTGCTAAATCATACCCCAGGAATGGAGTTTTTTAGCCACATATCAAGAAATAATAAAATAAACCTAAAATGATAGTAAAATCAAATGGGTATAAGAAATTAAACCTTAATTTAGGCAAAGGAAAAAGAAAAGAGAAGTCTCACTTCCAACTTGGGGAAGATGAACTCCTTTCTTCAAGTTCCCAAAAACCCTGTACAAATTTGAGAGAAAATATTTAAAAAGTACTATTCTATTCTGGAAACTAAAATAAAAGTTTGACTTTTGAAAATAATAATAAGTAAAGTATTTATAGACTTCAGAAAATAGCGCTGGCGGATCTTTCGGCGAAGTTAGTCGTGTCGCCGAATGACTTCGACGACTCACCCTTCGTCTGTCTCATCGCCGTTTCGTGTTTGCCTTCAACACCTTCACGATCTGGACCATTGGGCGGTATAGTACTGCTACATGAAACTATTTAGCGAAGCGCCGACTGCTCTTTTCATTGCATTTTTTATCCTTCTTTTTTAGGGCTTCGCGTACTTGAACAAAGGGCGGAGTAAATCCCTTTGGCGAATCACCAAGTGTGCTTGGCAATGCTATGGTTTCAGCTTCGTCGTTCGTTTCAGCCTTTTTGTTCCTTTTTGGGCCTAAGTGTCCATGCTTTCACTAAAACTTCAAATACCTAAAACTTAAGAGTTTTCATCAGATATTTAGAAAAAAGAAGCATTCGAGGACACTATTCTTATCATAATAAAGCCCTAAATCAGTCCAATTTGTGGACTTATCAACACCCCCAGCATAAACTTTTGTTTGTCCTCAAGCAAACTCAAGTTCACCCGTTCAAAAAGGGTGTGTCAAACAGTGATACACAAGACTCAAACATGAACACACACAACAAGATTCAAATTACATATGCACAGATCAACTGTGTACTCAAAGATTCAAGTTGTGACAAACCATTACCAGAGATTCTCATGCTCGTAATACTTGCTACTTGTGCAAGTTCAAGTTCGACAAAAAGTATCTAAATGCCCTCACATGAAGAATTATTCCATATTCACAAACAGAGGTTAATCAATTCAAGATTTGGAATCAGATGCAACACTCACACTAAAATAGAGGAGCACAATGCATGTTTTTACCCATAGGTTTACCCTTATTTTCCAATCGACTTTCGATTCGGATTACTCAAGATAAATAAAAGTTCTTTCTAAAGTTTGTAATGGGGATGAGTGTAAATGTATGGTCATTTAGGCTCAGTGGCTCCTTCCTTTTGGGATGTGGTATTCTCAGGGTATTCCCTTCTTTTCCTTTATCGATTCTTTTTCTAGTGATGCTAAGTCACCTGTTTATTCACCTTCATGGATTGCTTGGAAACCCGATTTCCTTTGTACCTTATTCCATTTTTTTTTGAATTGAAGGGGTTTCCACTATTCTGCAACACCATGGGTAAAGGGGGACTTTTCCTGCACTTCTTGACTTCTCCTTTTCCTTTTCACCATACCCCCAACTTAGGCTATTGGCCTAAGTTGGTTATTGACTAAACCAAAAATTAAAAGGATTATAGGTACTAGGTCAAGTGAGGTCTAGGTTTCATCAAGGTTCTTCCAAAGAAAGGTAAGGCTCAAAGGGTGTTCAAAAAGAGTTTCACACATTCACGGATAAGCCACAAAAGAGGTATATGTCAAATTTGGCTCACACTCTTTAAAGTTGTCTAAGATCATATTAAGAAGACACCTTTCTAAATCAAGCAGACTAACAGGGAAAATTCTAGGTTTATTCATACATGGTTCAAAGCAAGCTAATCACACAAGGCATCAATACTTAAGTCAAACAAGACTACAGACTTTCGCTAGTGTACAATGGTCACTATGAGAGAATCAATTCGATTAATGGCTAATCATAAAGAGGTGCAAAAAATTCACATATTGTCTATGCAACTTTATTTGGCCTCGTCATAGCCATACATTCATGTTCATTTAATTGAGAGCACTATTCAAGTCATCGATATTGATCGAAGCCAAGACTTAAATTTTTACAAAAGAATAGACACGTTCAAATCACAAGGGGTGGCAAAATTGTGCGAAAAATTTAAAATTTTTCGGAAAGGTCAAAATCATTTTGCAATTAAACACTAAAGAGAGCCATAAGCTCAAACAATCGCAAAAGCAATTTTTTTAAAAAAAAACACAATCGAAACAGATAGCCCAACTGTACACCAAAACACAAGTATCATCTAGCACACAAAAGGTGAGCCTCACCCCAGCAACAATAAAAGTGTTTTTCATCAAATGCAAATAATATAGAATCCAAAAGTATATGTAAGCAAGGTACAGAGGAGGGTAAAGAAAGGTCCTAGCTGTGCAGTCTCTTTATCTATTCGGACATCAGTTCCCGGAGTAGTCTCAGATGGGAATGCAATGCCAGATACACTAGGGGCTACTATGGACGTAACTGTCTCTACTAGATCTGAAAGATCTCTGAATATGGTCGCATTTTGGCTCACTCTTATTTCCTCAGCCTGTGTTGCTATCAACTCCTCATCGATTTCTAAATCTGACTCTGCCTGTGTTGCACCATCCCTTTGCACATCTCTGGTGGTCTCAGGAATATCCTTATCATTTGCTCTCTCTAAGAGTGAAGTAAAGTCGGTAGACATAAGGTAATTTATTTCCTTCCGCAAACTTGCAATCTCGGCTTTTAGGGTTATCACCTCAGAGGTTTCCCACTGTCTGCTCTCTCAATCCATAACTCTCACAGTCAAGGCCTCAATAGAAGTCAGAATGGGAGTTAGTACTGCTAGTATGACCCTGTCAATCATCTCTGGAATAGACCTTTCTAGTCTGATGGCTCTCAGATCAGCTGAATAGGCCAGCTGCCCCATCTTCAAGATCATGTCCTGAGTGATTCTGGCAGGCTGGGAGGATGAGGAAGCACCAGGAACCTATGAGGAAGAAGAAGAAGGAGTTGGTATACCTAAGGGTTCAGAGATCGGGGTGGATGAAGGTGTTTCTACTGATAATAAGTCAATACTGACCTCTGGAGAATTATCTGCTGGGGCAGCTCATTTCTTGTCATCCTCCTCTTGTGTAAAATCTGCCTCTATACCCTGGATATCAGTGGAGAAAGATGGATTTACCTCTATATTGTTGGTAAGATATCGGGGTACTCCAGCATGCCGGCATAATTCGTTGACCAGAACATGAAAGGGCAGAGACATATGCATCTGTTTGGCTATAATGGCCATCTCCTGTCAAACCAGTACCGGGAGGCAATGTTCATGTCCCTCTTCTCAATTTGAGCTTCTGTATCCATATACCTCGGGGTGGTGTTAGAGATAATCGGAGCTAGCCAACCCTTCATGTCATCCAGGGACTGAGCAGTTGGCAAACCCTAGCAGGGCAGTACCGAGTGCAGCGGTCCACCCAATACAACATTAATATGCTTGTTGTGACACTCCACTTCCTTGCCTCTGACCATAATCGAATTCACCGGTCGCAACTTACTAGCCTTTTTCTAAATTTTTAGGACCAACTCCCCATAAGCTAGGTAGAATTCCCAAACCCAGGAAGGGAAGTTATAGCCCCGCGGTTTAGTGAACTGCTCGAACTAGTGATACTTGAGTGTGTCAAGCACCTCATCATGCTTACCTTCCAAACCCTCCACATCTAATAATGTTTCTTATAGAATGGTTCGTAAACCATAGCCATTTAGTATGTTCAGCAACCTGGGTGGAAGTGGATCTACAGAGAGTGCAGGAGCCGCTGGAGGTGGTGCTGGAGTTGGCACTGATTTGGTAGTTGGGGGAGTGGCAGAGGAAGGGGTTCCGGTGGCTGTGGGCTGATTTCTAGCCCTAAGTTCCTCCCTTTGGTTTATCAAAGGTTGCACATCCTCCGTCTCAGAAATAGCTGGTTCAACATAACTACCTTTCCTTGCGATGTTCTTTTTTCGTTTGCCTTTTATCTCTCGGTGAGAGAGATAAAGTAAAAGAGGGTAGAAGAGGCATGCGAAAGGCAGTCTGAAGTACTAATGGTGAGTCACCGACTACCTTCGGCGACCACAGATATGTTCACCGAAATTTACAGATCTCTAGCACTAAGAACATAAATGAAGAGCGATATCAGATCAGTAGGCAAACCGCCGAATCGTTTGGCGAGCACGACCCAACTCGCCGAATTATTCTTCCGTGTCTATTTTTCAACCCACTTCTTAGAATCGACCATACAAGCACCTAAAAAGAAATTAAAGCCTGCAGACACAAAACTCACACAAGATCCATACTTTCCATTATTCCGGAATATTTAGAATTCTTCCGGTCTTGCCAAATTTTAGCCATTTAGGTACGATCACCTCTAAGAATGTCGTCACCCATTAATTTGTTGAGCTATTCTCGTTGTTCAGCACAAATGTGGGCCATTTAGGTTATACCCCACCAATATAACGACAATCAAGCAACACCCAGTACGACTTAATCAAATTAAAGTACAAACAACAAGGCATTCGACAATTAAAATATTTCACGCAATTAAGCTCGAATAACTCATAGCATATCAAGTTATTTCTATCAGAGAGGCCCAACACACCTAATCCTGATACTATAATTGCAAAAGAGTGCAAAAACTTTAAAGATAAATTCAGGGTTTTATGGACTAACATTTAATGCCGATTTAATTTATTTTTGGAATGCTAGGCAGCAAAGCGATCCAACCCCAGGTACTATTTACCAATTAAAATACTAATGGAAAGGTAAAAATCTAAGAATAAGTACCTTTTGGTGTAATTTTGAGGGGTTTAAGAAGGGGGAAAGTGAGAGCTTCAAATATTTTGACTTTCTAGCTTTACAAAACCGTTCAGTTCTCTGTCATTCGACGACGTTAGTCTTATCGCCAATTTTATTGGCGACGCGCCGAATGCATACTTACCTCACCGAGTTTTACAGGACATCTCTTATTTTGGGGTCCCAACGGCGGGTTAAGTTGGAGTCGCCGATATATTCGGCGACTCGCCCACTGGGTCCTTGGCTCACCAACTTGCACTTCTCAACACCTTTCTCATTTTACCCTATAAAATCAGCACACCATTATTCGAACAGAATAATTAAAAGTAGTACAACCTTGGGTTGCCTCCCAAGAAGCGCCTTATTTTATGTCGTGGTATGGCGTTAGCCTTGTCTCACTCTCCGTTGTTGGGGTTTGCCCCCAATATGTCATTTGGGTGGAGACGAGGCACTGCAAAACTCAGGAGTGACCTGATTAGCTGGATTGATCTAGAGTGGGATCCAATCATTTGATGCAACACTTCAATATTCTCTTTCATTTCTTCCAACACCTGATCCTGATCGGTGACCTTTTGAAGAATGATTTGAAGTCTGTCCTCGACACAATTTTCTCTTCCATTTCTAGATTGCCTTTGCTCATGATAGGGTATATACCTCCCCTTGTTAGTGAATTGGACTTCCACCTCTGAAAGTTTGGTGGCCAATTCGTTTAGCTAAGATGCTAGTGCGGTAAGCGTGAGGTCCTTTTGGACTTCTTGGCTAAGTTCCACCAACTTGCCACTACTCTGCTCAGCCATGTTCATCTAAGTGGACCACTCAACGAAAAACAAAAGTTAAAGTAAAGTTAGTGAACTACAACTAAGAAGAAGAAACAATTCTTCTAATCTAAAAATTCTCAAATAACACCATTCCCCGGCAGCGGCGCCCTTTTGATGCTTATCATGACCAACGACACTAACCTACGGTATGAGTGTTTACGATCGTCGATAGTATAGTAACCCAACTAAAGGTTGGGGTCATGTCCCAAGAGAGTTGTTTTGAGAATTAATAGACAGTAAAATTAAGCTCTAACTAGTCGTAGCTAAAGATATTAACGACAAAAACATTGTAAATAAAGGGGGTGACACGAAAGTGTCAAATATCGATTTTGGGGGTTTTGTTAAAAGTAGTAAAAATAGCTAAAATTAACAAGAGAATCAAGTATGGGGAAATGTTCTTGGGGTGTGGCCGCAATACAAGTTTAGATAAATAGTTGGGTACATGCTTTTGACAAGAAATTTGTAAGATAATAGTGACTAGGCTATGCTTTAAATGGAAATAAGTTCCCTCTCGGGCAAATTACCCCATTTCAAATGCGTTCTTCTTGGACACCCAATTGCCGTATGAAGACTAGCCTACGCCATACCCCACTCATTCTCTCGAGTTGAGTGTTAGGATATGTGACTAGGGCTTACCCTCTCGGGTTGAACCTCACGTCGACCCAATCCCTAGGCTATCAGTCAAGTGGTCTTGGTTTCATGACCTCCTTTTCGGGGAAGCCGAAATCACATGAGTGGCTTTGTATTTGCAACTACAAACCCTTTAGATTAAACCACAACCACTAGGTGAAATCACCTTTAAAATACATCTAACTTATCAGCAAGTAAGACCCAACAATAATATCAACACATATTTGTTAAATTACACCCCAAGAATGGGGTTTTTTATCCACACATCAAGAAATAAAAAAATACACCTAAAATGATAGTAAAATCAAATGGGTATAAGTAATTAAACCTTAATTTAGGCAAAGGAAGAAGAATAGAGAAGACCCACTTCCAACTTGGGGAAGATGAACTCCTTTCTTCAAGTTCCCAAAAACTCTATCCAAACTTGAGAGAAAATATTTAAAAAGTACTATTCTATTCTGGAAATTAAAATAAAAGTTTGACTCTTAAAAATAATAATAAGTTCAGTATTTATAGACTTCTGAAAATAGCACTGGCGGATCTTTTGGCGAAGTTAGTCGATGTCGCCGAATAACTTTGGCGACTCACCCTTCGTTTGTCTCGTAGCCGTTTCGTGCTTGCCTTCAGCACCTTCACGGTCTGGACCATTGGGCAGTATAGTACTACTTCGCGGAACTATTCGACGAAGCGCCGATTTCTCCTGTCATTTCCTTTTTGATCCTTCTACTTCAAGGCTTCGCGTACTGGAACAAAGTGCGGAGTAAATCCTTTCGGTGAATCGCCAAGTGTGCTTGGTGATGCTCGGGTTTCAGCTTCATCGTTCTTTCTAGCCTTTTTGTTCCTGTGCCTAAGTGTCCATGCTTTCACTAAAACATCAAATACCTGAAACGTAAGAGTTTTCATCAGATATTTAGACAAAATAAGCATTCGAGGACATTATTCTTATCACAATAAAGCCCTAAATGAGTCCAATTTGTGGACTCATCAGTCCTCAAGGCTGAAAGGAAGGAAATCTATGTTGAATGTCAGACAAGTACTCACAAGTAGCTTGAGAAGAATCAATAGCAGTCCACTTCACAAGCACTTGAACCACAACCTTGTTTCCTCTTTTCACAAGCCTCATGTGTAACACACCTACATGCCTAGGACAATATGGACTGGACAAGTGAAACACGGGTGGATAATTGATGACATATGGGACCTCATGACACTTCTTCAACTAGGAGATGTGAAATGTATGATGAATTAGGACATCAGTTGGCAAAAACAATTTATAGGCAACAACTCCAACTTTAGCAACAATAGGATAGGTACCAAAATACTTAGCAGCCAACTTGTTAAAAGGTCTAACGCCAACTGAAACTTTCCTATAAGGTTGCAGCTTAAGGTAAACCCAATCTCCTACATCAAAACATATGTTAGACCTATGTCAATCAGTCAAGTCTTTCGTTCTTTGTTGGGCTCTTTGAATATGAAACTTCAAAAGATGAATGATTGGCTCTCTAGCAGCCAATGATCTATCTACCATATCAAATAAAGACTCACCTATTAAGTAAGGAAGGTGAATGGGGGGTTTCTGACCATATAAAACTTCATAAGGAGTGCATTTTATAGTAGTGTAACAAGTAGTATTATACCACCACTCTTCAGGGCTATCAAAATAGAAACATCTCAGATAAGTTTCCAATGTCCTGTTCGAAACCTCTGTTTGTCCATCTGTTTGAGGATGATAAGAAGTACTCCTCTGTAACTGAACCCTTTGTATTGTAAAAAAATCTTGCTAGAATTTACTAAGGAACACATGATCTCTATCACTTGTCAATGTAGCTGGCATGCCAAGAAGTTTAAAAACATTGTCCAAGAAGCACTGTGCTACAGACTGAGCAGTATAGGGATGTTGTAGGCTCATGAAATGGCCATATTTTCTCAACCTATAAACCACCACCAAGATAACATTCTTGCCGTTAGACTTAGGTAAGCCCTCAATGAAGCCTAAGCACACATCACTCCATACTCTATCTAGAATAGGTAAAGGCTGCAGTAAGCCTGGATAGGCAGAAACATCATACATATGCCTCTGACAAACATCACATTTGTTGATGAAGTCCCTCACATCCTGACTTTGAGACTTCCAATAAAATAGAGATTGTATCCTCTTAATGGTAGAATCCATGCCAGAATGTCCACTCCGTGTAGTAGAATGCCACAATAAAATAATTGTCTTTCTCAAGTGGGAATTGGCTCTAACTACCAATCTACCCTTCCACCTAAGCTGAGCATACACCAAGTAAAAGACTTAAAATGCTGAACCTTTAGTTTAGTAATCAGAGTTTGCAAAGATGCATTAGTTAACCAAATTCTCTTGATCTACTCATATAGAGAATCATTAGGTGTCAATAAGGAGATAGCTAATAACTCAACATCAGGCTTCCTAGATAAGGCATCAACAACTTTGTTGTCTGTACCCTTCTTATATTTAATTGAGATGTCAAAAGCCATTAGTTTGGAAATACCAGCCACCTGGAAGTCAGTGTGGAGGTTTTGTTCCAACAAGTGCTTCAAAGCTTTTTGATCAGTCTTGACAATGAAGGGCCTTCCTATCAAATAATGGGTCCATTTAGTGACAGCAAATATAAGAGCCATTAGTTTCCTATCATACATATACATGGCTTGGTGTCTAGGAGCCAGTGACTTACTAATATCGGCTATAGGATGGCCTTGCTGCATTAGCACAACACCGATTCCCTTCCCACTTGCTTCAGTTTCCACCACAAAAGGTTTAGATTAATCAGTCATAGCTAATACTGGGGCATAGATCAAGGCTTGCTTCAGTTCCTCAAATGCTTTTGTAGCATTCTCAGTCTATGTATGTCCATCCTTCTTGAGTAACTCAAGCAATGGCTTATAGATGGATCCAAATCCTTATATAAACCTTCTGTAGTATCCAGCAAGTCCCAAGAAACCCCTCAACTGCTTAATATTGCTAGGAATAGGCCATTTTGCTACTGCTACAATCTTCTTGGGGTCTGTAGACACCCCCTCACCACTAATGAAATGGCCTAGATATTCCACTTTAGGGACTCCAAAGGCACATTTAGACATTTTTGCATATAGTTGGAATCTCTGCATTATGTCAAAGACTGCCCTCACATGTGCAATATGATTGACCATACTTTTACTGTAAATAGTATGTCATAAAAAAAGACTGAAACTATTTTTCTCAGTAGTAGCTTAAAAACTGAATTCATAAGACTTTGGAAGGATGATGGAGCATTAGTTAAGCTGAAATACATCACTTAAAATTCATAGTGTCCTTCATGAGTTTTAAAGGAAGTTTTCTGAATGTCATTTTCATGCATTCTCAGTTGGTGATATCCAGCTCTAAGGTCAATCTTTGAAAATACCATAGAACCTCAAAACTTGTCCAAGAGGTCCTCTATAATGCGTATGGGAAACTTGTCTTTAACGGTCAAGTTATTCAACTCCCTGTAATCTACACAAAGCCTCAAACTACCATCCTTTTTGCCAACCAACACAACTAGTGAAGCATAAGGACTAGTACTATGTTGTATGATCCCCTGATCTATCATTTCCTATACAAGTTTCTCTATGATATCCTTTTTGACCCCTGGGTAACTGTAAGATCTTTTGTTCACTGGGTTGGAAGACTCAACCAATGGTATGCGATGATCGAAAGACCTTCTATGAGGTGGTAGTGAAGTAGGAATCTCAAATATGCTGGCATATTGGTCAATTAACAAGGGTAATGCTGGATGAACTAAGTTACCTTGGTCAGCATGAATGTTGTAACACTGCAACCTATCATGTGAATTAAATAATAATGACATCATGAAGAATTGAGTATCATCAACCTCAACCTTATTTATTAATTTGGCCATTGCCGACTTCAGTTGACTAGTAGCTCCTCTTAAGACATGTTTTTTACCTTGATACCTAAATTCAATGGTTCTATTCTGAAAATCAAACAAGAATCTACCCAAGGTAACCATTGTACCCTAGGATAATGTCCACATTACCTAATGGTAGCAACAAGAAATCAGAGGTAACTTTAGTACCCTGCAAAAGCCATGTTAGATTTTTGCACACTGAACCTGTGTGCACTTTCCTGCCATCAATAACACTAATTGATTGGGCCATATTAGTAGTGGACTGACATCCTAAACTCTTGGCTACTTCTTGATCAATAAAATTATGTGTGCTCCCATTATCAATTAAACCCTGCAAGGGTTTCTTTTCATGATAGCCAGTCACTCTAATAGTCTGATAACATGTCACTCCTATGAAAGCTTGCAAGGATATGGTCATGAATTCATCAATTTCCTCATTGTCTTCCTGTATTTGGTCCTACACTACCTCTTCTTGAACCAACTCCTCATCTTCTCTTTCCACTAGAAAAATTTGTTTATTGGACCTACACTTGTGACCAACCGCATAATTATCATCACAGAATAAACAAAGGCCTTTAGCCCTTTTCTCATCCATCACAACAGTAGTTAGCCTCCTTCCCAACCCATTACCAGTGAATCTGTTAGGTTTAGAAACCTGTGAATCAACTAGTTTCTTATATGTGGGATTTGGTGTAAATGGTTTTTGAGAGAAAGGTGGTTTAACATGAGTACGAGTAGGTAAAATTGGTCCCTGTACTTGTCTGCCCATAGGTTTCAAACCCCATGTCTTAACTTGTGCATCAAAAACATCCTCTTGTAACCTAGCATGTTTATAGGCTAGTAGTAGTGTTCTTGGTGACTACATCCTGATAGATTTGTTTAGTTTTGACTTTAGCCCACCGAAAAATAGCTAATGGTATTCACATTTGACAGATTCACTCCCGTTAATAATCTATCAAACTCAGTTTGGTATTCCTTCACACTGCCTGTTTGAGTCAGATTCTTCAAGCCTACATAGAATCCTCAAACTCTTCCCCAAATCTTTCATTCAAAGCCAAGATATACTCTTTTCATGAAGGATTAGCTACACAACTTCTAGACCTCATATACAACCTATGCCAAGCAATTGCCTCCCCTTCTAGGTGTATTGAAGCTACCCGTACCCTCTGGTCGAATGCAACCTGTTCCATAGCAAAGAATTGGTCCACCTTATACAACCACGTTCTTCAATCTTGACAAAAAAATCTAGGGTATTCTAATCTATAAAATCGAGTGAAGAGATTACCAGAATTGCTGTGATTTTTCTTGTGTCTGATTTCATGTTGTTATTCAACTGAACAGGCCCTATCCATTGAAGATTCTGCTCTTCCCAGTTCCTTTTTTTTGCCCTTAATTCCCTGTCGGCCAATGGTTTCCTTAATCTCATACAATTCCTTTTCTTTTTGTGAATTCCTATCGTTCATGCTAGTCATCCCTTCCATCAGTTTCGTCAACTGATCTTGGATCTGAGATAATCGATCATCCATCTCTATCACTGATTTATCTTGATTCTTACTTCTGGTCACCATCATGCCAAAGATCGCTAGCTATGATACCAATTGATGCACAATGGTATTCAATTAAGCAACAATTAAGAAGAACAATTCTAGGAGCTTTGAACTCAAAAAACTGAGATACTAATTCAGAGCATGCAACTGATATATTAGAAAAGAGAATTTTACAAGAAGGAGAAATGTATTATCATTCAACGGTTTCAACTGCAATCCTTTACATTGTATATATGGATGTATTCCACAACTAAAAATCAACTGCTACATGAATTGTTATAACAAAATAACAGAATTGTAACTAACTAATGAACCCCAATTAACTATTGGATATCATCCACTAACTTACTTGTAATATGACTTGTAATATCTATAGACTTGCATCAATTCTCCAAGCAGATAAGATAAGTTTTTACAATATGATTTTTTTGGTTTTGTTTTACTCAGTTGTATATTCTAAGTTTTCTATTACTTAAAGGTTCAAGAAAAGATTGAACCACAAATAATTTATCATACATAATTATATTCTATATTTTTGCACCACAAATAATTTATCATACACAATTATATTTAATATTTTTGCAAGATATTATTTTCATAGCATAAATCGATGGGTATTACAATGGATTATATATTTTTATTAATGTAAAAGAAATTTTCTAACTAGGTATAAGTTTTATAATTGATACTAAAATTTGAGATCTATAACTACAGGTTTTAAGAAGTTTAAAAGTTACGGGTTGCTTACTTCTTTGCTTACTTTGTGTTTGTTTTTTTGTTTTTTATTTGCTAACATTTTTGTAAAAAAATTATCATTAACATATATTTTTTTCTCCTTGAAATTCTAAATCATTATTTTCTTAGTGCTAAATATTTACCATTATTGATAGGCATATTTATGGAATAAGAGCATGTAAATGACAAATTGGGATTGATGTTGATCAAACTAAGGTGCAATTGAAGATTATGGAAGGAGAGATAGTAGAAGGCTATGCTACTTTGGACTCAAACAAGATGATGTCTTACCAGAATTGTATATCATGACTATTCTCAAAATTGTAAAATGCAATTATATGTAACTTGAGAATTATTTTTGAATCTCAAAAATGTAATTGTGGTTACATTATGTAACTTTTTTTTATTAACAAAGCTTGTGGAAAATCCTTTCATTTGTAGTAATAAAATTATTGAGATCTAAGTATTAGCTACATTAAAAAAATTCTTGTGATTAATAATGTTTATGATAGTATTCTTCAATTTGTAGCAATGATTTTTGTAGTTATGACTAAATTTGTATGTAATTATCAAAAATAGGGAAATACATTTTCACTTTTCATAGCAAAATTTAAAAAATTAGCTACAATTTTTGTATGTCATTGCAAAAAGTTTGAATTCTTAGATTTGTGAAAGAATATTTATGGAAAATGCTTTAATTTTATAGCTATAAATTTTCTAATTTGTAGCTAAATACAAGTATCATTGCCACAAGATTAAAAATATAAAATAGCCACAAATTTTAAATTTTCACAGCAAATAAATCAAGACATTTTCCATAGTAGAATATATTGTGTTTACAATACACAAATTGCTATAGATTTAATATATTGTGGCAAAAGAGTAAACATATTTTCTATAAGTATATCTTCCGTAGCAAGTATTTTTTACTATTATAGCTACAACAAATTGTTTTAGTAGCTATAGGTATTATCCCTTAGCCACATACCATGTAAAGTCTGTAGCTAACTTTTAGCCACCCTACATCTTGCCACGAATCCTACGAAAAAATATTTTATGGCTAAAGCATTTAGCTACGAAATTTTTTAGATTTAGCTACAATGTATTTTGTAGCTTTAAGTGCATTTTCTTGTAGTGTTTGGAGTTCTTTTCTTATGATTTTGCGGCACTAAAAGTAGAGAAAGAGACTAGATATGCTTTGAATTGTGTTATTCTAGGTGTTTTGATGTTGGGAGAAGAAACTTTGATCAAATGTGGATTGAAAGCTGAAAAGAGCAAAAACTTGGGAGAAAAGAAGCCCTGATATCGCACCTACAAAGCACTGGTCGGTTAAGCGAACTAGTCAACAACTCGATTAAGCGAGGATGTGGTATTTTCATTTGTGAACTGGGCCAAAAGGGCGGAGGTCGCTTAAGAGAATTGAAGTTCACTTTCGTGATGTTCTCTTTTGTGAACCTCCTACCACTTTTGTGAAGCCCGCCTTTCCAGACAGGGACAAAATGGGAAATTATCAAGCTTTGGACCCAATATTCAGAAAATAGGATTAGACTTGGCAATTACTCATGATCAAAGAATTGTTAGACAGAGAACATTGTAGAAATATAAATACATTCAAAAAGTAGATCTCTTAGTGACCTTGATTTAGGGGTTAAGATATTGAAGATGTGTTACCTCACATTTCAGTTGTGGATTAGAAGTTTGTTCTTTAATTTAGTAATATCTTTTACTCTTTCTTCATTTTTTTTTAAATTGCTAGAATCGTGGGTGTAATGGTTTTATGAAACTGGAGTGTTTGTGCAAGAAATAGAAAAATCTATTTAGGTGTTTGATTAATTGCTATATTGCTATATTAAAAATGTTCAATCTAGTTTTCATATTTGTATTTATGTGTTGGGAGTGCACTCTCAACCCTAGCTTCTGATCTCTAATTGATGCTCAAAAGAGATTTATTGGAGTGGAGAATTAGATTTAATCACATGTACACTTTGTATCTTGAATTTGTGATCGAAAGATGAAAGTTTAAGGTTTCATTGTAGGGTGCAATACTTCCTTCTAAGAGAGTTCTAAGTTAAAGTAGTGAGTTATTTTGTAATTGTGTGAGTGAGATTGAAAGGAGATATCACAATAAAATGCTTTGAGATCGAAAGATAAGTAGTGTAATTGAAAATGACCTAGCATACCCATTAGTGATTGAATGATTGTGGATTGAATTACATTGGATTGTTGAGTGTTGATTGAATCTTAAGTTTTCCTTATCCCCATGCATCTCTTGCTTGATATCGTCTTGGCCCCTGTTCGTAAGTTTCTTAGAAAAATTACCTTTTTATTTGATATTTTTGTATCTTGTATGTCTAGGTTCAAACTAGTATCTGTTTAGCCTTTATATTTTCAATTGCCGTTACATTGTTCCGTGTTGGATTCAACCCCGACTATTAGTTGGGTATTTTTATGGACGACGATTGCTCACTCTTTTAACTAGTTTTGGAGGGTGAGTTGGCGTTATAAAAAATGGCAGTACTTCCGGGGAACAATTAGGCGTATTGAATTGATTTAGGATTTCTACTTTATTTGTTTCCATTTAGATTGTGAAAAGTTGTCTTTATTTCCTTTTGTTTTGTGTCAATGTCTTTTTGTGATCATGAAATCCTTGGGAATGGTATTCTCTCTGCCGACCCATATCCTTATGAGGTCATGAATTTTAAGCTAACTTTGGGCGAGGATATCCAACACATCCTCTCCGATGGGATAAAATGTAACACCACGGAAATCTAATAACCTAAGCTAAAGCCTACTATGTAGTCTAGTGTCCTACAAAGGGTTAACGTTAAGATAAGAGTTGTAAAATAACTTCCCTAACTTAGTACTAAGGTCCTAGTGCCTAAACATCAAGGCATGCCCCCCAAGGACCCCCCCCTCCCCCGCAAGGGTCCTTGATGGGGGCTATGGAGATGCTCAATAAGCTGTCAAAAAAAGCCTAATCCATGAGAGGGAAACCTACAAGTCGTGGGTTGAATCACGCCCCGTAGGTGGGGGTCATGACTCAACACTTGGTTTTTCCCTAAGCTGCCCAAATCTCCAAGTCTCAGACCTAAACCATGACCATGTAGTATGTGGCGTCACCCAACCTATGGACCATAAGTTGGTGTCGTGGGTTGAGACTCAGTCTCCTCACCATTGACTTGGTCTCCCACCTCTCTGACCCAAGCCACACCACTGCACGATGGGCCGTGGTCCCATCCACGGTCTGTGGATGGGAAATCGTGGTTAGGGTCTTCAAAAGCTGAGGCAATTCGGCTTAGGGTGAATTAAATTAGGTAAGTTCTATTTTAATTAATTAAGAGTAGGGACAGTTCCTATATGTTATTATAGATTTATATAAGTATATCTAAGCCATTAAACTCAACTTAGCACCTCATAACTCATAACACTCAACTAGAAACTACCTATCTCAAGATAATTCTCTCTCTAGGACTCTATTGAAGAACAAAGTCAAAGCTCAAGCTAGGGGTTCAAGAACCAACCTTTCTCCCTCAATTTCGTGTGGAGATCTTCCTAAGGTATGAAAGCTTTTCATTCTTGGGTAGCTATCCCCCAAGAAGTCCTTTCAAAGTGTGTTTTAAGACTTCCAAAACCTAGGATTTTTATTCTAGTCATGGGTCTTCTTCCAAAACGATTTATATTATTCAATTATGATATATTATGATTAATTATGATGGATTTTTGATGAAAATATTTCTTGGACACATGATTTCCCTTTCTTCCTAAATTGTGAACTAAGATGTGACTTGATTGATCATGTAAGCTTGATAATTAATTATGTTTATGTTTATTAAGCTGTTGAATCATGTAATTCCTCTATCTAGTGTTTGTAATTCTAGAAGTTAGGGTTGATCTTGATTCCTAGCCTTGAAGGGCAATAACTAGGGTTTATATATGTAGATGAACATTGCATATGTGTTCATGATTTACTTAGGTAGGGATGATCCTATGACTTGTGTAATTGTGGTAATGATGTAAGATCCTTTCTCCCTATACCCTTACACTTGATTACGCATGAAGTATGTATGTATGTTATGAAAAGCTTGTTGTGTTTATTGAAAGGTCATGCCCATAGATACACTATTGGTAAGATGTGAAAGGGTTACTCACATGTTGATGGTTCAAGGGGTGAAATGACATTCTCACCAAATGAATATTTGAGCTCTTATGATATTATGTTGTCTTGAATGCCTAGTGCATTCTCTTGTGACTATGAATCTAAGTAAATACTTAACATAACTCTTAAAGGGAATTATGCTTAGCACCGAGCAGATAGGAGTATGAGATGGATTCCTTCACTATAGTAGTTGGGGTTCCCAATATGGTTATCTCATGAGATGAAAACCTCCATGTTAGTAATCAAGGTTTCTAGGAGAAATCTCTTTATCCCATAACTATGTGCCCACATAGGTCATAGCTAGTGGAATCACGTAAAAGCTATTATGAAAGTTCTACCTTAGGCAAGTAGGACATCTCTTTCAGGTGTGGCGGTAGAACACCGAAATCCATGTAGCTCACATGGTCTATGTCGGTTAATGCTAATCTTCCCTATATGATATGAATATGAACTATGGTAAGAACATGGACTTTAATTATGACTTCTTAAGAGCTACTAGTTAGTATGAGTGGGGGTATGTGACTTCACTTATGCATTGCACAAGTAGACTTTAAGAGGGGTTGGTAAGGTCCTCTTATGTTATGAAGACTTATGGATTATGTAAGTATGGTATGTATGAATGATAAGGTTGGCCTCTCTTGTTACAAGTTATGAAAATGAATGACTCCTTACTTATGTATGTTGGCTATGATAAAGGTAAAGTAAGATATGTATGTTGTTGGTGGCCTAAATGTGATACTTAGCATTTGGTAAGGTTATGGGATCTTACCTTTGCATTGCACTAGTATGGCTTTGGGTTGCTTATATGTTGGTTTGACTTGTGTTTCTTCATAAATGTGCATAATGGCTTTTAAACTTAATAAAGTCATGATTTCAAATCAATGTCCCTTTTATGCATGTTTTAAGGATTTTGTGCATGGCTTCCATACTTAGTACAATTAATTGTGCTTACCCATATTTACTACATTCTATGAGTGTAAGTTCCGGCCATTAAGACATATCATTTTCAAGTGAAGCTTGGGTTGACTATTCTCTAGGCTTGGTGAGTCCTCAAGTTCGAGGACAAGTTGTTTCCATTTTCTAGATTTTATGTACTTTCCACTTTTCGGAATATATTTATGTAAAGGGATTTTGACCCTATTTGAACTCTTTATGTACTAGATGATGATTGAGACAAGTACGCCATGTTACTCCTAGGGGGTACCCCCGGGTCGTGACAAACTTGGTATCAAAGCATAAGGTTTTGGGATAATACTTTGGTTGATGTCTCATGAACCACCTCTAGTAGAGTATTGTTCATGAGTGTGAAGCGCGCCACATTTATGAATGAGAGGCTATAAGATGTTTAGGAACTTTAACTTCTTTCATTACTCTTTAGTCGTTCTTGGAGTCCTAACTCTATGAAGTCCCTTCCTAACCCTTAACTCTATGAAGTCCCTTCCTAACCCTTCTCGTGTGATTTTAGGTAATGCATACAAGAAGAGGAAATTCATGGAGAACGCAAGAGGAGAATGTCAATGAGGGAGTTCCTCAAGATCCTCAAGCTCCTAATGAAGAGGGGCTATGACTAATATGGAGATAAGGTCGGTTCTCCAAACATTGACTCATGTTTTGATGACTCTAGTCACTAGGGATGCTATAGCTCATGAGAATCCCAGTGCAAGTACAACTGCTTCAAGGATTAGGGATTTCACAAGAATGAATCCCCCAATATTTTGTGGCTCCAAAGTGGATGAAGACCCACAAGGGTTTATTGATGAAATGTTTAAGGTGCTTGATGCTATGGGTGTGTCTCCAAAAGAGAAGGCGGAACTAGCCGCCTACTAATTGAAAGATGTGGCTCAACTATGGTATGAGCAATGGAATGATGAGAGACCCGTGAGAGCGGGCCTGATTGATTGGGGATTGTTCAAGTCGGCCTTCCTTAATAGGTTTTCCCCCCTAGAGTTGAGGGAGAGAAAGATGCAACAATTCTTCAACCTTCGCCAAGGAGGTATGAGTGTGAAGGAATATAGCCTTAAGTTCACCCAATTGTCTAAGTATGCTCCAACCTTAGTGGCAGACTCTAGGGCCAAGATAAACAAATTCGTTATGGGGATATCCGACTTGTTGGTAAACGAATGCCATTCGGTAATGCTCATTCCAAGTATGAACATTTTACGTCTAATTGTTCATGCTGAACAAATAGAGGAACAAAAGCTCAAGCAAGTGAGTAGAGAAGTGAAGAGGGCAAGGACCGATGATGGAAATTCTTCCAAGGGTAAATTTGAGGTTCAAGGAAAACCAAGGTTTAAGAGAAGGTTCTCCAACCAAGGCTTCTCTAGCACTCCTAAGGTCAAAGAAAGAAAGGTTTTCTATCCCTAAGCCGCAAGGTGGTAGTGGTGGTGGCTGTTATGTTGATAGACCTACTTGTGCAAAGTGTGGCAAAAAGTATGATGACGAGTGCCTTGTTGGCACGGATGGGTGTTTTAGTTGTGGAAAGAGTGGTCACATGAAGAGGGGTTGTCCCATGCTAAGGGCTCAAGGAAGAGAGGGCAAGCAAGTCCCTCCTAGTGGTTTGAATTCCGATGCTCCTAAGAAGAATTGTTTTTATGCTCTCCAATCCCAAAGCGATCAAGAGGATTCCCCTGACATTGTTACAGGTATGTTGCAAGTATTTTCCATTGATGTTTGTGCAATATTAGACCTCTGTGCCACTTTATCATTCGTTACACCTTTTGTGGCTATGCAATTTGATGTACTCCCCGAAAAATTAGAGGAACCATTTTCGGTGTCTACCTCGGTGGGTGACTCGGTTGTAGCTAAAATAGTTAATATGATTTATCCCATTTCATTGTCTCATAAAGTCACTTTGGTTGATTTAGTAAAATTAGATATGTTGGACTTTGATGTCATCTTGGGGATGGATTGGTTGTATGCTTGTTTAGTGTCCATTGATAGTAGAACCCGAGCGGTTAAGTTTCAATTTCCAAATGAGCCCATTTTAGAATGGAAGGGAGGAAACTCTATTCCTAGAGGTCGTTTCATTTCATATCTAAAATCTAGAAAAGTGATCTCAAAGGGGTGCATGTATCATATTGTAAGAGTCATGGATATTGAATCCGAGACTCCTTCATTAGAGTTGGTCCCCTTAGTAAGGGAATTTCCGTAATTATTCTATGTCTTTATGTTATGATGATGATAAGGGTTTGTATGAGACCCCTTTAGGGTCAACTACACCATGTTACTCCTAGGGGGTAGCCCCGAGTCGTGACATAAAAGTTCTATACAAACTGTACAAGGCTCGATGTTATGAGTTAGTTGGCTTTGAGAGGAGGATAGATTCTATTAGGGAAAAGGTGAGATCAACCATAAGGATGGAAAATCCTTATCATCCAGTGGCAGAAAAGAGCGAAGAAAAGTCTCAACAGTTGCACCTATCTTGGTGTGATGAGATAAACCAATTCCTCCTTGAAGTTGAACGGTTTGAAAGTGAGCAAAGTGAGGAGGTGAAGGTGGATATAAAAGATATCTTGAGCTTATGCAACCAACCCAAATCAATAACAATCGAAGAAGCCGAAATAAGTAGCATGATACTAGAGTTGCAAGAAAAAGCAAAAAAAGATCATATTTGGAAATTTTATTACATGTGAAGATGAGAGTGTCACTCACCTGAAGGCCAAGAATTATGAATTTCAATGCTCACGTGGCCTAGTGATTCTTTCCCTCTTGACCAATGATCCAAAACAGAACTATGATTCGAAATTGTGTAAGAGGTTCAAATCTTCAAAGTGGAGAGATCGGGTGAAACATTTGATGCTCTTTTGCACTCCCCAAGCTCTTCAGAGTAAAATTGATCTCATGTTGGGAAGAAGGTTCATTTCCTCGAAGTGGAAACACAAAGGGTGATGTACCCGATGTCGCGCCGTTACATTAATTGTGCGCTTGATGGGAGGCATCCCATTGGTATCTAGCTTTGTTTAATTTTAAGTTTTTACTTATTAAATTAGGTTTAATTTGTGTCTTTGATTAATCCTCATGATTTTTGAGTGTTGGAGTTAATTTGAACAGGTTTGGAGGCATGAGTCTTAAAGAAAATGAAGTTTTAGGTCAAAACCCCATTAGAAATTGACTTGGGAGGCATTTTGGGTGCCCAAGCTTGCCCAATGAGATTGGGAGAATCACCCAATGTACCCCTGAGCTTACCCAATCAGACGGTGAGAAACTTGAAAAAATTGCCTCGTGAGCCGCAAAAGCGAACATTAGTTCACTTAAGCAAAGTCCGCAAAAGCGGCACCCTCTCGCTAAAGCAAACTTCACTTAAGTGAAGGGGTGCTCTCTTAAGCGAAACCCGCATTTTCTTAGAGGTCACAAAAGAGACCAAACTTTACTTAAGTAAAGGTAAGCAGTTCACAAGGCAAATAGCCAGAATTGAAATGGACAAACAACTCCAAATAAAAGGTCCAACTTCTCATTCTCCCTTTTAACTTGTTCCAAACCGATTCCAACCTCTGGATCATCATTGTCCAATCACAATCAAGTATGTTTCTCTCACTCTTACTCTCTTGAAGTGGTAATAATTTTTGTTATTATCGATCACTTTGTTAAAAGTTGGGGATAGTTATTTGGTAGTAACTTCTCAATCCCGAGGGTTATAATTGCTATTATGTTGGCAGAATTCTTGTCTAAATTGTTAAATATATGTGTCTGGGCTGATTAAAAGTATTTGGGGAAGTCTTGAGTATCCATTTCATGATCTAATTGTTGAAATTAGTTTTAGCACCTCGTGTATTATAAAATGCCCAGATGAACTCTGAAATGATTTTCGAAACTTTTTATGCCGAAATCATTGAGTTTATTGGTTTCTTGTTTGTTTGTTGTTAATTTTACACCGATTGTAGTTAAAATTCCATGCTAAATTTTGAAATCAATAATTTGTTATCCATGTTAAAGGGGGAAACTATTCACTTTTGCGAATAAGCCATCGCTTAAGCAGTATTCTCTTATAAGAACCTCTTTGCTTTTGCGATTCCCACTTAAGTCGCCTTCTGGCCGCTTCGGCGATGTTTTCTTAAGTAAATTAAGCATCACTTTTGTGATACCTGGAGCATTTTCTTAATTACCTCTTGCATTGGCAGATTTAGTCTTCTCTGTTGCTAATACTAGGCTTCTGATCCGGCATTAGTTGAATTTTATGAGAAAAATACCAAGAGGAATCCCGATAATGTCCGCGATAGTCCACCCAATAGCTCTCTTAAACCTCTTCAACGCGGAAACCAATGCCTCAACTTGTGCCACATTCAAATGTGCCCCAATGATGACCGGTAAAGTACCATCTCTCCCCAAGAATACATATCTCAAATGTGATGGTAGAGCCTTAAGCTCCAATTTTGGCGGCTCCTCAACAGACGGTCTAGCAGGTGGAGAATCACTATTCTTCATGTCTAACTCCAATCTCTTTGGTTTTGAACGGAATTCAAACCTATCAAGTGCGGCAACCAATTCATCATAGTCTTCAATCCCATCACCATCAAAGTTCATCATTACCGCTGCAAGCGCATCAACACCCAACCTTTCTTTAATGGGCACCTCAGAACCACTCTCCACAATATGTTTCACCATAGATACCTATTTGAGCTCACAAATTTGCTTCATGGACCTAGAGATATTGAAAGTTGCCTCTTCATTGTTCAATCGAAACTTCATCTGCCATTTTTCCATATCAACCAAGGCGTGCCCAATGGCTAGGAATGGTTTTCCAAGGATAATGGGAACATCAAAATCAACATCACAATCAAGTATCACAAAATCCGCCAGAAAGATAAAAGATTCCACTTTCACTAGTATATCTTGGAGAACACCAATGGGATTCTTCACAGTTCTATCGGCTATAAGCAATCTAATCGCTGTCGGTTTTGGATCCCCCAAACCCAACTTTTTGTAAATAGCCAATGGCATCAGATTAATACTAGCACCCAAAACGCATAACGCTTTTGCAAAATGTAACAACCCAATGGTACAAGGAATAGTGAAAGTGCCAGGATCCTCCTTCTTCTGCACAAGGGACCTTGTAGCAATAGCGCTACAATGTTGCAACTTATCATCATCTTCAAAACTCACAGCCCACTTTTTAGTTACCAAGTCCTTCATAAACTTCGCATACCAAGGCATTTGCTCCAAAGCTTCTATCAACGACACATTGATGGAAAGCTACTTCAACACATTAATAAACTTATGGTATTTACCTTCTTCACTCTTCTTCACTAACATCTGTGGGAAGGGAGGTGGAGGTCTAGGCATGGGAACAACTTTTTGGGTTATCTCCACTTCCTTCACTATTGCATTTTTGGGCTCTTCATTTACCTCAATCACATCATCATCTTTACTAACCTCAACTTCAACCCCAGACGGCATAGATGGATCAATGGTCTGCTTACCTCCTCGAGTAGTGACTGCCATATAATGCCCATTATTCTTTAGATTTTGGATGGGTGTTGCTAGGAAGTGTGCTAGGTTGACATGGGTTTACTGTAGTGGACAACTGAGTCATCTGCTGCTCAAGATGCTTGATTGACACTACGTGGGAGTCAACTTTTTGACCAATACTAGACAAGTTATTTCACATCTCCTTTACATTCTCATCAGTCTAATCAAACCTCTTCATCATCTTCTGCATCATATCCTCAATACGTGACATATTATCCCCAAGTTCCCTATTACCAGATTCCCAATTTTGAGGAGGAACGTAAGGTCCAACCCGATCGTTTCTGTTGACATAGTTGTTTCGGTTATAGTTGTTATTGCGATTGTAGTTCCCATCCCAGATGTATTGACCTTCTCGATTGTAGTTGCCATAGTTCCGACCTTAATTTCTGAGTTGGAACCTTGGGCAATGGCTCGAAAACCCCCCGTCTGATCGTTCACCAAATAAGCATCCTTTTCGCAGTAATATTCCTCCTCTAGTGGTGTTGGAGTCTTGGTCAAGTAATTGACCGCATTTACCTTTTCTGCGCGTCTGCTCATATGCTGTAGGACCAACCCTAGTTTTTTCCTCATCTGAGCCATTTCCTCACGAATATCGTCAGTAGATTGATTAGTTGCAGCTTGGACTGCAAATGTGTTTCTCCCAGTATCTGACTTTCTAGTGCTCCAAGCTTTATTATTTCAGGAAATTTTCTCCAGTTTCTCATCGATCTACTCAAAAGCGCACTTACCATATGAACCTCCAGTGATGGTATCGAGCACAACCTTATTATTGTCATCCTGACCTCGGTAGAAGTATTCCTTCAGCGATTCATCATCAATGCGGTGATTCGCGACACCTTTTATGAAAGTAGTGAACCTGTCCCAGGAACTACTCACAGACTCTCTAGGTAGTGCTACGAAATTGTTGAGTATATCTTTGTGGTTTTGCTTCTTTGACACTGGAAAGAATCTTGCTAAGAACACCTCAGTTAATTGGTCCAATGTATAGATTGAGTTATAAGGAAGCTCAGTAAACCACACAGAAGCATCGCCGATCAATAATAGAGGGAATACTCTCAATCCAATGACATCCATGTCCAAGCATTTTTGGAATTGAGTTTTTAAATTGATTTAAAGCAAATATTTATGGATTCAACCCTCATTTTTTGAATTGAGTTTTTAAATTGATTGACCCATTTTTCAAAGTATATGAGTTGACTAATGTTGTTTGTGGAATCTTATTGCAAATACTTAACTGAAATAGATTGAGTGGGTTTGGAAGTTGTTCAGAAGGAGAAGACCCAAATTTTGGAGTGACTAGTTCATTTAATTAACTCAAGTGATCTCCTAAATCTTATAATCTAGTAGAATTCGTGTATTTCCCTTCATTGTGTGTGTTAAAAGTAATGGGAATGAAGTAAAGTGTTTAGTGTTCCACTTGATTATTCTTAATGAATAAAAAGGGAGGCAACACATTGATCATAATGTGTTATGAATTTCCTTGTGGTGGCCCCTATTTGATTGATTGATGAAGTACTTTGATGTCAGGATTGTGAACTTGAGTTGGTTGAATTGTTGTCCCTTCCTAATGGTGTCAATTTGCTTATGTGCATTGATTGTTGTACACCGTAATGAGAAATGTGACATAAAGCTAATGGAAAATATTTTCGACTAGTGATAGGATATAAAATTGATAGGAAATTATTTCGACTAGTGATACTATAACGAAGGAAAATTGTTCTGGCAAATTATATGATATAAAGGAAAAGAGAAATTGTTCTCACTAGTGATATGATATAAAGCCGATAGGAAATGGTTTTGTCTAGTGATATGATATAAAGCTAAAAGGAAATGGTTTCAGCAAGTGTTATGATATAAGTCAATGAGAGATGTTTCCAGCTAATGATATTCTATCGAAGGGAAATGGTTCCGCTAAGGAATTAAATATTGTTATTTGATGCATTTCGATAGATATCTTTGACCTACTTGATAACTATAATTGATGCACTTATTACTTATGATTGATCTACTTGACATTGAGATTGACTTACTTGATAAGTTTTAGCTGTTAAATTGTGATTGTTGGTCTGTGATTATTGAGCCTTGTGAGCTGTGTTTTCACTACTAAAAAACTGCCAAAAAAGAACGGACAAAAGAGACGGACTGCGTCGCTTTTTGACTATTATTTTTTTAGAATTATTTTAACAAAAGCGATGGACTCCGTCACTTTATTTTAATTTTCATTTTTTTTAAATTCCAAAAGGCGACGCATTCCGTCGCTTTTCTGGAAATTTTATTTTTGAAGATCCCAGAAAAGCAACGGACAAAAGGACCCTGTCCGTCGCTTTTTTGGAAATTATTTATTTGGAAAATCAAACAAAATGACGGACTAAAGGACACTATCCGTCGCTTTTCTAGGTTTTAAAAAAAAAGAAGACCCAGAAAAGCAACGGACAAAACCATGTTGTCCGTCGCTTTATCTGCAACTTTTTTGACAACAGAAATTGGCAATTCTGTTGTCCACCTGCAAATACAATTCAATTCAATTCTACACTATTCAGCCCAATCAAACACACAACATATAAACAAGCTACACAAAACATAAAACAACATTCAAAAGTATCTAATTTACAATTTAAAGACTTATAAAGTCTTTCAAAATTAGTTTCAAAATTTCAAAAAGTTCATAAATTGAAAGATATCTAAACTAGGGAGTGGGATCTGCATAATCATCATCATCTGTACTGTCGTCATCAGTGATCTCGGGAGCCAAAGTAGTAGGTTGACGAGTGAGGTTCATTACTTGTTCTTTGATTTGCTGAATGGTCTCACACATGCTTTGTTGTTCAGCTACTCTTCTTCGCTCCGACTCTGCTAGTGCCGATGTAAGTTGTGCTATTTGAGCCGACATAGCAGCAATGTAAACACCGTCAAGTGCCTCGGCTTGACGTGACGATCCAATACCTTCTAAGCCTGACTGGAGTCGTCTCACATCGTTTCTAGAGCCTAGGCCATAACATATAACCTTGTGTGTCCCCCCTACCACTTTTTTTTCCAAATTTGGGTGGACAGTTCAGGAGTCATTTCGACAGAACTATCTAGATTCTTAGCGACGTACTGATGAAACTCATTCTGCATATTCAATAAACAAATTGACATCAATATATATACATATCATAAATATATTCATTATTAATATATATTATTCATATTAAATAACTTACAGAAGTTCGTTGGGCCATTTCCTCCACCCACACATCCGGATCCGACTCATTTTCTTTCTTCCTGACATGAGTCTTCTTGAAAACCTTTGGTCCAAAGGGACTGCGCCCCAAATCTTTTTCCTATAAATAAAAACTGAAATTTATAACGATATGTATGAATAAACTAATTATTTATTGGAAAGTTTGAATTAGAACTTACCATCTCTCTTGCAATTGTTCCAACAGTCTTTCCACCTCCGATGTGCAACGAGCCACCCTTGAGATTGCCTCTAGCCTTTTTGGCTTGTGCTGACATTACCTTAAAGTTATCTATGTTCTAATACAGACACAATTCATCAAAAACATTAGGTAACATCCAATCCGGACGTTCATCACTATCCCGAACTTTCTTTAGCCAACTAGATAGTCTGGCGGATGCACTCCTCTCAAATGTGGTCGTAATGACCAAATTGTACCTCGGCTCCCAAGTACACATAGTCTGAAAAAAATTGAATAGCGTTAAAAAGATCGATAGTAAAAAACTATAAAGTATACTAAACTTAACTAAACAATATATACCTTGAATTCATTAAGCATCGCCTGGCTTATACTGTTTGGAATCTCACTCCAAGAGTGATAAGCTTGGGTATAAAGTCTTCTAACACAGTCTTTTAAAGCTCGAGAAGGATCCTTTGCAGGATGCCACTTGCAAACACATAATAAATATGATAGTTCATGAATAATATATTAAAGTATAAGAAATAAATAAAATAAACTAACAAATAGATAACAAATCAAACTTACGATGATCCATTCGGCTTAATCATGACTCTACCAAGTCTATCCTTCTGGCCAGGAGCTAGAGCAGACATCTGATCATCTGGTGTAGCACAAGGTCTAGCTATAGATAAAGGTGATACATGAGGATGCAGAAAACGCTAAGTCAATGGAGGCGTACCGGCCATAGTATCTGATTGCTGGCTACTAGAATCTCCAATCCTCATGGCAGATAACTTAGGAGATGTACCTGTGGGAGATGGAGTACCTGCTGATAAGGGTCGTGCTTGATGAATAGCCTATAAAGGTAGGTCCTTGTAGCGTCATAGAGGCAATGCCTGTGAAGTAGAGAAAGCACCGACTGGTTGACGATAATTAGGATAATATTGCCATGGATCCGCCGTACCAAACGGAACAGCAAGTATATGAGTATCATGGTTGATGCGCTCTGGCACAGAAGAAATAGATCCTGCAATATTCTTAGGATCTATGGGTCTCCTAGACTTCTTCTTTTTCTCCTGTTTAGTCTGGCTAACTCTAAGATGCTCGCGATATCTATCACCGCCACCGTCTGATGATATCTATATGGAAATTTACATGTATAATATATATATATATATATATATATAAATCATAAATTAAATAAAATTAGCAAAATACACTAACTTACATATATAGTAGCTAGCTTTCATTCTACACTATTCTTCCTCACTTGTTTCAATTCCATCATTCTTTCATTCTTCCTCCTCTGTTGTTTCATTTTCATTATCGTCCCATTCTTCGTCATCAAATTATTCATTTTCCTCATTCTCGGATATTTCTTCCTCAACATTCAATATCTTATCATCAGATACTTCTTCTAATATGTGTTGAGGATGTTGTAGTGTGGTTTCCAATTCAACATCAACTTGATGTTGAACAATTGCAACATCATTTTGATACGCCACATCTAAGACATTCTCAATTTCAATTATTCCCACATGCTTACTTTTTATAACAACCCACCAATAAGCTTTGTCTCTACGCAATGGATATGGAGCGTAATACACTTGTTTACCATTTTGTGCAAAAATAAAAGGATCATAACTTCTGTATTTCCTGGTGTGCTTAACTTCAATTATATTATGTTGATGGTCAATCTTTGTGCCTCTATGTAATGGGTCAAATCACTCACACCAAAACAATACAATCTTCTTCTTAGGCCAACCTGAATACCTCACATCAATAATCTCATGAATGACACCATAATATTCAATAGTTTGGTCATTACCATCAACATCACCTTGTATGTAGACACTGCTATTATTTGTTTTCTTGTTCCTAGAAACTTCTTCAGTTTGAAACTTAATACCATTGGCACAATACTTATTCATTTCAGTACTTGAGATTCAGGTCCAAGTGCTTCTTCTTTCACTAATTGCAAATGTTAGACACTTGAGTATTCATCGTAAACCTACGTGATTGTTATTTCAAGTAATATAATTTAGTATAACATGAATATATTGTTAAATACTTAGTGATTGCACACTTACATAGTTCCTCAGCCATTTGGAAAATTATGTATAGATGGCTTCATTATCCCATGTGTTTACAAACAAGCTGATCATTTTACATTCAAGTATTTTGTTAATTAATGAACACTTATTAGTGTGTCATTTGATAACATATTTTTAACACTTACTTGACATATGGTTGAATCTATGGACAATTAAGCAAAATATGTGTCACAATTGATTGCATTTCCATATCAGTGAAGCCTCACTTTCCATGCTTTTTCGATCCTCGACCATTTTGATTAAAAATTTATATCGGTGGAAATAAAGGATCAATATCGCCTTCATCATTGCGATTGGGCCTATTTATCCTACATGAAACATCATAACAAAAATAATAAGAATAAAAATCACCAGTTTCTCTCCCAATATGACCTTGAACAACTGATCCTTCAATACTTCCCCTTTGCTTAATCGTTTGCTTGGAACTGCCAATTTTTCTGCATGTATATATGTATATATATGTTAATAAAAGACTTGGTGAATATATATAACTTAGTGAATATTTCAAATGGATACCTCTCAAATGTATACATCCATCTTGTTTGAACTGGACCTCTGAGGCGGGCCTCTTGTACAAGCTGAATTAGAAGATGCTCCATCATATCAAAGAAACCACATGAAAATATCTTCTCCAACTTAGTAGTAGTAACAAGAATATTTTCCTCCATCCTGTCTAAACTACTCTCCAACAAATTTCCAGAACACAGATCTTTAAAAAAAAAGACTTATCTCTATGACTGGTTTGCATATCCTTTCGGGTAGATTGCTAAAAGCGATAGGAATTAAAGTTTCCATAAACACATGACAATCATGACTTTTCATACCTATCAATTTTCCTTTATTCATATCTGCCCGCTTTCCTAAATTCGAAGCATAGCTCTCCGGCATCCTCAAATTTTTAACCCACTCAATAATTTCACGTTTCTCATCCAATGTGAATGAAAAGTTGGCTTTGGGCTTAACTATTTTACCTTTCTGTAATTCCTGCAACCATAACTCTTTTCTCCTACAATATTCCTTTATGTCCATTCTAGCTTTTGGATTATCTTTTGTCTTACCCTTAACATCCATCACTATGTTAAACAAATTGTCAAAATAATTTTTTTCAATGTGCATCACTTCAAGATTATGTCGTAGCAGATTGTCCTTCCAATATGGCAACTCCTAAAATATGATTTGTTTGGTCCAATTATGTTCAACACCATATCCAGGAAGTCTAGAAGGTGAAGCTTCTGTACCTTTAGGTAATTGAGAAACTCTCTCCCAAATTTGATGCCCTGTGAGTAATGGAGGTGGGGGGTAACTTTCAACCTTATTTTTCCTAAATGCATTTTCCCACTTTTTAAACTCATGGTCCATTGGGAAGAACTGGCGATGACAATCAAACCATGTAATTTTCTGCCATCTTTTAAAGTGAATGTCTTACTATTTTTCATGCAATACGGACATGCTAGCTTTCCAGCTGTCATCCAACCAGACAACATCCCGTATGTAAGAAAATCATTAATAGTCCACATTAAAGAAGAACGCATAGTGAAATTCTACTTAGTTGATATAGCATAAGTCAAAACTCCTTAAAACCACAAGGTTTAAGCTTATCTATCAATGATTGCAGATAGATATAAATCAAACTTTTTGGATTACGGGGACCTGGAATAACACAACTTATAAAGATGTAGGGACTGGTCATGCACTTTTCAGGAGGAAGATTTTACGAAGTAAGAAATATCGGCCAACATGAATAAATCAAAGCAACATTAGAGAATGCTGTGAAGCCATCTGCACACAATCCCAATCTAACATTTCTTTGTTCACTAGCAAAATCACGATATACATTATCAAAATGCTTCCATGCTTCACCATCAGATGGATGAGATATAACACCTGACGACCTTCTATATTCACGATGCCATCTCATATGTCGGGCAGACCTCATCGATGCATACAACCTCTTTAACTTAGGAATGAGAGGTAGATAATGCATCGCCTTAACTAGGACAATCTTTCCAGCCGGAGTCCTCTTATAACGAGCATGTCCATAAAACTTATAATTTTCTAATTCACTATCACTCTTGTAAAATAACATGCAGCCATTAACACAACAATCAATTCTATCATACGTCAATCCTAACTTGGAAACCAAACACTTTGACTGATAGACATTCTTAGGTATGTTAAATTCCGGATTAACTAGTTCACCCAAAAGATCAACCATTGAGTCCATAGCCGCATTAGGAAGATTCCAATCTGATTTAATATTCATTAATCTAACCGCAACTGACAAGGCAGAATGCAAACTCCCTTCACATAGTGGACGACTAGACTCTTCTAACTGATCATAGAAGCGTCTTGCTTCTTCATTAGGATCTTCATCAAAATATTGTTCCGGTTCCGTCCCACCTTGAACCCCGAAAGCATCATTGATCATTTCATGAACCCTATCATGTTCAACCCTATCCTGTTCAACCCTAATTTGACCATGTGGTGCAACCATATTATATTTATCCATAGGCATCGAATTATAAAACATACCATCCAATCTATCTCTTTCTCCATGATCAATCCATACAAAATATCTAGGCTTAAATCCATTGCGGTACAAATGAACCATAATTGTATCTGGTTTAAAATTTTTTAAGCACTTACATGAACTACAAGGACACCTAACCAATCTATTATCCTTGAAAATGTCAAGTGTCACTGTATGTTCAATAAAATCTCTAACACCGTCAATAAGCTCAGGTTTCAAACCAACATGAGTTTCATATTGTATATTATACATCCACAAACGATGATCCATCTACAAAAATATAGATATTCAATTAAATTATAAATTAAATTTAATAATAATTTTACTACATTAATCCATTGCTAATAGATATTTATAATAATTACTTAATAATTCTAATTCAGTTCAATTACTACATTAATTCAATTTCTAAAGTATATTCAAGATTATGTTGTAGCAGATTGCCCTTCCAATACGGCAACTCCCAAAATTTGCTTTGTTTGGTCTAATTAAGTTCAATTAGTTCAAGATCTACAAAGTTAAAGCTTAATTAATTAATTTAAGTTCAAGTTCTAGTTAAGTTGATCAAAATTAAGTTTATATTAATTCCTAATTAAGTTTTCAAGTTATTATAAATTAATTAAGTCTAATAAAGTTCTAATTAATTTATATTAAGTTCAAATTAATTAAGGTAAACAACATTTCAAGTTCATATTCCTAATTAAGTTGAATTTATAGTAAATTCAAGTTATAATTATTTATATGTTCTATTTAAGTTGTAATTCAAATTCCTAAAATTTCAAATTCAAACTAGCTAGCTAGTGTCCCAAATTCAAACTATTAGTCCTAAAATATCAAATATAATTCAAACTATTAGTCCTAAAATATCAAATATAATTCAAATTATTAGTCCTAAAATATCAAATATAATTCAAACTAGTCCTAAATTTAAAATTCAAACTAGTCTTAAAATCACAAATTCAAAGTACTCCTAGAATTCAAAAATCAAACTAGTGCTAAAATCCCAAATTTAAACTAGTAGTAGTCCTAAAATATCAAATATAATTCAAACTACTCCTAAATTCCAAATTCAAATTAGTCTTAAAATTACAAATTCAAAGTACTCCTAGAATTCAAAAATCAAACTAGTGCAAAAATCCCAAATTCAAACTAGTAGCAGTCCTAATATCTCAAATATAATTCCAAACTAGTCCTAAATTCCAAATTCAAACTAGTCTAAAAATTACAAATTCAATTAGTTATATATAACCTTCAAGTTCTAAGTTCAATTAATTCAAGTTAATTCATATCTAATTTCTAAACTTAATTATATATAAAATTCTAATCCATGAATTCGTTATATTCAAGTTCAAGTTCATATGAAAGTTCTAAAATTAGTTAAATATAAACTTCAAATCCAAGAATATTAGTTATCTATATATATTCAACTTTTACTAAGTTCAAGTTTTCAATTCAAGTTCATATCTAATTTCTAAACTTAGTTATATATTCAAGCTAATTAGTTCCAAGTTCAAGTTCTAGGTAATTCTAATTAATTCAAGTACATATCTCTAATCTATAAAATTAGTCACATATAAACTTCTAATCCAACAATTAATTATATAAAAAAATTAAACCCTCATATATTCATTCAGGACATTCAACATATATATTCATGATATTCAAACTTCATCAATACTAACTTCTAAATTCAAATTAACAATTTACTAACTAACAATCATCAAATTTACAAAATTCCCAATTCACAATCAAATTAAAGAATTTCATATTCAAACTAGTACTTACATAAAAAAAACACCCTAATTCATTTGTTAACAAACACAATCAATCATTCAATAAAACACAAATTAAATAAGTAATTAAAAAAATCAAACAATATACCACAAATTGAAAAAATTAAACTAATTTGATAAAACCTTAACCCTAAATTTAGGGAGAAAGATACAATGGAGAGGGAGGGCGGCGGCAGCAGCAGCGGCGTCGGCGTCTGAAGCAGCAATGGCGGTGACTTGGGCGATTTTAGAGAGAAGGAAGAGAGAAGGAAAAGAACAAAAATAGGGGAAATCGCGTTTCGTAGGTGCAGATATTTTAAAGAAATCGATGGACATCGTCTCTATGTCGGTTGCTTTTTAAAAAAAAATGTTTGACCAACATTTTGACCAAAAAGGGACGGACATAGAGACACCGTCCGTCGCTTTCTTAAAATATTTGACCAGATATTTTGACCAAGAAGCGACGGACATAAATATACCGTCCGTCGCTTATTTTAAAAATTATTAAATAATTAAAATTAATAAAAAACGACGGACGGCGTGGCTTTTTTTTAATTTATAAATAATTATTTTTAATAAAAAGCGACAGACTACGTTGCTATCTATATAAAATAATTAATTATTGATTACATATATATTTGGCGTAAAACTGCATGAAAAAAGCAACGGACTAAAAGATGTTGTCTGTCCCTTTTTGTAAAATAATTTAAAAAATAATTTTTTTATTTAAAAGAGACGGACGGTGTGGCAATTGACATCGCTTTATGTAGCGACGCCGTCCGTCGCTTTTTCGTCCGTCGCTCTTTGGTAGTTTTTTAGTAGTGATTGTAGAACTGTTAGGTTGGACTAATTTTTGTGCAGGTTGTAGTTTGAGGAGGTTTGGTTTGGAATTAAAGGAGTATTCAATTTCTAGATAGTTGCATTAGTTATTAGGTTGCTTTCGGGGTACAGTGTTGGTTGGTATTGACTTCTTGCATCTACAGGTACAGTGTTGGTTGGTACTGAGTTCTTGCGTCTACACTTGTGCAGGTTCAATGCCTGGTACCATGTGATTTCTCTTCTTCTCCAATCTCTAAGGATTGTCAATGAACTATTAACAGTTAGTTGCTTGTAATCTTGGAAGGCCCTCTAGTTCTTCCTTCTATGCTTTTTTCTTTTTGAGAAACAGAGAATTGAGACTTGTAATAATCTTTACATTATGAATTTATGTATTAGTGTTTTGTACACATGACAACCAGGTGTTGGTGTTTTAATAGAAGAATAATGTTTCCTCTTTTATCTTGTTTTTGGTTTAATTCCGCATTTCCTTGATGAAGACTTGTCTTGGTGCGAATAGACAAGTGGCATCACATCAATTTTTGGGTCATGACAAGTGGTATCAGAGCCCCAGGTTCGTAGGTCTCACGTGTATCCAAGCCAATTCTATGTAGAGTTTGGAGGATCGGTACGAAGAACTCTGTACTTCTCTTTAAGATGCTATAAAGATTAGAAATAAACTTCCTTTTGTTCACTTTTTCTTATCATGCGTGTTTACCTTCGCTAGTGTGGAGTTTTGTGTGTTGTTTTGGCAGATGCAAGGACTAGAGATTTTGTTTCTAATGGTAGAGGCACGATAGTCCCCGAAGCTATTGCTCAGACCTCAACTAGGGGTAGAGGTAGGGTCCAAGATAGATGATAACACTCAAATCACCTTTCAAAACCAATTAAAAGAGTCGGAGTTGAATCCCACAAGGAATGGTATATCGTAAAGAATTCCTTCTCAAGAAATTTTCACTTTAAATCAACTTATTTATACTAGTTATAAAAATTGGGTGGATGTACCACCAACTTAATATAAAACTTTGGTAACCAATTATCACAAGTAAACTAAAATCAGAATGTAATCAAGAGTTAACAAGCAATCTAGGGGTGCGGGGATTGGAAATCGACGTAACATAGGGGTGATTGTGCGACTCTATAGTGATGTACATACATGAATAGGCTAAGTCATCTTAAATTATAGTAATCTTCTTTCGATCTCACAGCATATAATACATAGAATCTCCTTTTGGTCTCATCTAATTGTCAATCCTAAAAAATCCAAACCTTAGTCTGTCCTATTTTCCAAGAATAGGGAAAATGGATTCGACCCATAACCTACCTTTCAAGTAAGCCAAAGACATCAAACCTAAATTGCTAGTATTGGACTAATTACCCAGTCTAATTAATCTTTTTCAAGCATAAACCAAACACCGAAAAGAGGTTGCAACCTTAACCTATAATCTAACCCTATGGTAATTAGACCAAATTCTTGCATAAACAACAACAAGACAAAGCATAGCACAATACCCACTATATTAAATCAACACCCAACCCCATTAGAGCACCCCTAGATCTTGGGGTTTTATCCACCCATCACAAAAAGTAAAGCAAATATACCTTCCATGACACTCATGCGTAACTTGAAATCAAGTAATTAATAGTACACCCACTTTGGATTTAACTTCAATTTATCAAATTCAAGTATCAAAATGTAAAACCCTAAGAACTAGAAAAATGTTCTTTCAAAAGTAAAGTGTTCTCTCCTTTCAACTCTGTAATCCCACTCTGTAATCTCACTCCTCCAACTTTTTTGAACTCTTATATCCTTTGGGTATTTCTACTTTACAAAAATTTAGCCCAAATTCCACTTAATAACCAACTCGACGACGTTAATCGGGCACGTAAAACTAGCTCGATCAATCATCCTTCACTCCTCGGCTCACCTAGTGAAGCTTTAGGCTTCAGGTGTTTGAACCTCAGTTGGCGGACTCGATCGAGTCAGCCTTTCACAGTGGGCGAATCATCAAATACCACCTTAATCCTGATTTTGAGCATTAAATATTTGCCTTGCACACTATCACTTTTGGCGATTTGCAGCAGGACCACCGTTAAAACTCGATGCATCGCCTTCTCTACTGGAGTTTGCTGACCTACTTTGATAGACATAAGTGATATGCACTGTCAATTTGGGTGAGGCCGTGCTCAGTTGGTGATCCGCCCTTCGTGTTAGGCGGTCAACAATTTTCACTTTGCCTTACTTTTTGTATTTTTTGTCACTCTTTCAAATTTCAGTCCTTGCTTTGTTCAATTACCTTCATAGCTGGAAATCATCAAAATTTGATTAGAAAGAACAAAGTTAGGCATTAAGGACACTAATTATTCAGCTTAACGGACCTTAAATGAGTGCAAGTATGTCACTCATCAACACCCCCAACTTAAATTTTTGGTTGTCCTCAAGTAAATTAAGAACACAATAAGCTCAATAAGGGTGTCTACAACAGTACTCAATGAGAGCTAATATGCAAGCGTCATGTCAAGACTACTTTCTATAGAATGTTACCCTAAATCATGATAAAAAAAACTTCAAATGATGACTAGCTAGTCCCAACACAAACTCAAGCTCACTTTAGCTTCTTGTCAAATGCAAGATCACGTTTCAACAAATGCATTCAAGTGCCCTCACACCAAGAACGAGTCCATTCTCTCACAAAGCAAATAAACAAAGGTAATAGGAATCAATGCAACTCTCACTCTCTTAAAATAAAAACACATGCAAGCTTTGTCCCATATTTTCCAATCATCACACAACCTAGTTTAAGATCTCAAGGGTATTTTAGGCTTAAAATGGATCTGACGGTTAAGGCATGGTAAATTTGGATTGGTGACTTATACCTTTTCAAAGCATTGTTGCAATCATCATCACCTCTTCTCAAGTTCTTTTTCTTATTTTCATTAGAGAACCTAAATCTTGACTTTCCACTCAATTTATTTGGAATTCTCCTTTATTTCATTCAATTCTATTTTTCATTTTAATTTTTCCATGTTTCCATCACAATGATGACACAACACATATTTTTTATACGGAGGGGTTCCTTCTTTTTGCAAACCTTTCGGATTTGAGTCTCATTTCTTCTTCATTTTTCTCTTCACTTGGCTTTCATTCATCCTACCTTTCCAAAACCTCAACTTAGGCTTTTGGCCTAAGTTGGATATTCAACTATCACAATACTTCAAAAAGTATTTATGGTGAGAAAGTAGGGATAATTTGGTTCAACAAACTTCTTTTGGTTGTTAACAAATTAGTTAGGCTCAATTGGCAACAAAATAGATTCAGACCCTCACAAGAGTCACAAAAGATTTTACGGACCATTTGGTGCCCTTATTGAATTTTTTTTCCCAAGATCATGTCCTAGATTCACCAAGATTTACACAATTGGACTAACGAGGGAAATTCTAGGACTCAACAAGCATGCGTTCAAGTAAAACCTCACTACACATTCCACATCGAAATACACTCATTTTGCACATCCCGAAAAGATCCAAAGTGTGTGTGCGATATTCAATTTAAGACTCACATCAAAACATAGTTATTAAACAAAAGATGTAAAGAGACCACTGAAAGGTGTAACCACATCGATTTCATTCTCCCAACACCAATACTAAGAATCAGGCTCATCATGATTACTATTCAAGACATCAATATTGAACAAAATCTCTTATCGAATTGTTATCAATGAACTCTTCAAACATTTCATGATTTGAACTCATGGGGCTTGCAACATCAAGGGAAAACGAGATAGAAGTGAAGAAACACACATTTTCTCAAAAAAAGCACTCTAATATAAATAATTAACAAACTACAACTGTTCAAAATACGAAATAACAAAATACAAGCAAAAATGGAATATTGGCACAAAGGCCCTCACCCTACCAAAAACAGAATGAAGTGTCCTCAATGCAAAATAAAATGAAAGTACTGGAAGGATAAGAGAAAGGGTCTCCCTGACAGGCTATGCTTGTGGAGCACTCTCATCAGGAGTCTCAAGAGAGGCATCGATGCCCAAAAATAGGATTAAAAGAGGCAGCATAGGAGGTACAAGTAGGGAAGGAGTGCTTGTCTCAGCAACATGAAGTATGGTAAAGTCTGCAGTGACTCCACTAGACCTGACCTCTAAAGTCTCTCTCAGAGACCTCTCCAGTGCAGCCTGAAGAATGACCTCCTCAGCCTCATGAAGCTCGGTCAATGTCTTAGGAGTCGCATACTCCTCATCTCTCAGCTCATCCTCATTAGTTTTCTCGACCAAATTCTCCTCAGTCCTCTTAGTGTCATCATCAACAGCCGTCTCAGCATCCATAATGCCCTTACAAACAGAAGTGGAAGGCACAACACTAGGCATCTCAGGCGCATCTAGAAGGGGAAATTGGCCCTAAATTGTGGAGATGTCCTTAGAGTGTATCTGGACCACCTCTGCCCTCATAGTATTCACTTCTGCCCTTAAGGTATCAACAATACTAGAACTACCCCTAGCTTTCTCCTGATCCTCAACTCTCGTAGTCAAATCATCAAGCCTGAAAGCATGGATCGCTACCATCCCCTCACGCATGCTCACACTCTAAATCACAAGTGATAGGGCCTTCTACATAGACAGGTCAATAAGCTGGGGTAAGTCCTTCTCAACTCGGGCAACTCTCATATCAGTTGATCGGGCAAGGCTGCTCATCTGATATATCAAAGCCTGGGGTCAAGGGGGAGGGGATACAAGAGAAGGGTGATGCCTCACAGTAGTAGGGGTGGTAGTAGCACGTAGTACAAATGCAGTAATAAAAGAGCCAATATTAGATGAAGGTGTGGAATTACTTGCCTACTCAATAGAAGGAGTATGTGCGCACCTCTTAGGTGCCAGAGTAGTAGGGGCGACCACTAGAGTGGATTATGGTGGTGAGGTCTTCCTTCCAGTTGCATCATATCTCAAATACTCGACCTTGATCCTCTAAATGTCATTAGAGGAGACTAGAGTAAACCTGACATAAGTTTTTCCTCTTAAGGGAACTCTAGCTCTCTCGCATAGCTGAGTAATGAGCACCAGGAAAGGAAGAGAGGTGTGCTCCAGTCTAGCTCTAAGTAATATCTCCTCCACAATTATTTCTCCCATGTTGATCTTCTCCCTATCAATAATAGAACCCACTAACACAACCTTTGGATGCCACAGTATAGATTCACTTTGGGACTATATCACATTACAATTATAAAACCTGAACCAGTATCTCGCCATTATGCTCAAATCTTTCTTTTCGATCTTGACAACTTCAACCATCCAAGAAAGTGTAGACTCATCGGATATTATAGGGGGGGTCAACCACTCTTTTAGTGTATCTAATGTCTTTGTCATTTGAGAATTGTAGTCGTTAGTCTAAATACTCGGGGTGCGCAGTAGTGCGTTAATTTTAGTGGTGTGACACTGCACCATCTTACCCCAAACTTCCACTTCATCCAATGCCTTCCAGATAGTTTATTTTATCTTTTTTGATAATGGATTGGCATAGGCATCATAAAACTCTTGTACACACTTGGGTATATTTGGATGCTTGTTTCTTGTGAAATGTTCCTCCTTGTGGAATTTGATTGCCGCCCATATTGCTGGATACTCACTCATGACTCTATCAGTCAAGAGTCACCGTTTATCCAAAATCATTCGTTCCCCTCGCTCCTTGAGCCTATTTAAAGCCCTTGGAGCTATAATCGGGAGAATGTGAGAAACAAAAGTTGGATCTTATGGGAGTGTTACCAACTTTGATCGGATGTTCAAATTTTTTATAACTATGTGCTTCCTTGATTTCTAACACCCGTTGGTAGGGGTTTGAGGATTTGATTGTTGTATCTTAGAAGCCTCTAAAAACTCATTCATTGAGACTTTTTTGCTCTTTAGAAGGATAAAGAGAAGGAGAGGACTCTCTTGTGTTCCTTATTTGAGAACCCCACATGTTTACCTTTTGTTCTAGTTATTAACTGTAAAGCACACATTTAAACAATGGATTTATGAAGGTTGGTTGAGTTTGAACGCGAATCAAAACATGATTCAAGAATACTCTTGAGGCTCGCCTAACGGGAAGACGATATGCCTAATAGGATCATTGAGCTCTAGTGAGCTCGCCAAATCAGACAGTATCAAATTATTCAGGGCTCAGACACAAAAGTCAATGTCAATGCCAACTCGGTGATTCACCAATTTGGTTTCGGTCAGATAAGACAAGTCCATCAAAACTGAGAGTGCAAAAGGGAAATTAACAGGTATCAATGGTGATATCCCCTGCCACTCGGTGATTTGCCAAGTGAGTTCGGCCGACTAAGACAAGCCCACCGAATGGAATAGTACTCAAGGACATCCGCATGCTAAATAAGGTGATCTAGGTCTTACTCTATGATTCTCCTAACTCCCTTTGTGAACTAAGACAAGTTAGCAGAATAGGAAGTTTCAGCCCAATCCCAAATTTTCAAAGAAAGACCAACACACACAACAAATACTAGTTCCCCTCCAGCATTACAATCCACCTAGATTTTTCTCTACCCATGGTTACTCAGCTTATCCCCATTTATCACTAAGAATTGCACTAATTGAAGATTTTTCCTTAAGAAAGTCATCACCCTATCCATAATTGGGAAAAATCATGCAATTGAATCAAAACTAAGCTAGTCAGACTTTACTCACATCAAATTAGGCTCAAACCCATCAAATTAACCAATTCCATTCAATGATTTAACCAACACAATCACAATACGTTAATTTGATTGGCATGTACAATTAAAGTCACATGGGCACAGTTCAATCTCAACAATATGATGCTACCCATCAAAATTAGGCACTCAAACATAGTTAAAGGGCTCAAGCCAACACCTTATTATATGTTTTCTAAACTCAAAAGTAACAATAAGAAGTTGAAATACCAACCTTAAAGTAGAAAATAATCAAGAAAATGAGGTATCAGGGTTGGGTTGACACGAACTACAAGCAAATACACTCCTAGCACCTTCAATATTCTCACACAAGGCTCACAAACACTCAAAATGTACAATGCAAGAGAAAGAAATAGAAAAAGCTCTCACATTTCAAAGATATCGAATTTTGAATTTGTGAAGACCCTTCACCTTTTTATATCAAGCTCATTCGGCAATTATGACTAACGTCGCCGAACATGTTCGGACAATCGCCAACTGGAGCTTAAGCTTGCCAAACTTTCCTAAAGAATTACCAAACCTGAAGGTTGATTCGGCTGACCCGATGGAGCCTGCTTAATGCACTTAGGCAAATCACCCTTTGAATATATGATCACTAATCTTGACAGTACACTTTTCTATCTTTTCAAACTCAGAAGGCGGACAAGAAGTAGTTCGTATAATGCCTTCGGCGGATCACTGGTGGGGTTTTTCATCGCCTATTCTTCCTTCTTTGATCTTCCAACTTCTTCTGAACCTGCACTTACAACGCACATTATTTGAAAGTAGTAAAAACAAAAAAAAGGCTTGGGTTACCTCTTAAGAAGCGCCTTATTTAATGTCATGGCACGATATATTGCTCAAACTCAACAATCATTTTTGGCGTTCGGTATTGTGTCACTAGGAAAAGTTACCTTTTGCCTTGGATTAAGATTATTGGAAATTTGACCCAATTGGGTCTCCAGCTGCTTGATAGAAAATGAGTGTGAAGTCACCGACTGAGATAAAGTGAAGATGACATTTTTTAAATCCTTCAACACCTTGTCGGACCAATCAACCTTGTCGTATATCTTTACAAGAATGTCTTCCTACTGACTTCCTTCTAGCCCAGCTAATTCTTTTTGGTGTGGACCATCATGGAGAGGCATGTATTTATCTTTGTCCATCTCCCTATCTCTCCAATTTCCACACAGCCAGTCTTTCCAACCACTATCTTTGTCCTTGTTTCAACCTTGGTTCCCACCTTATCGTTAATAATAATTGTGAGAACCCCTACTTAATTTTCCAAGTATTGAAATTTCTCATTGTATAATGACTCAAATTTGGCATTATTTGAGCGCTATCCACTATTGGTTCCAACCCTATTCACCGACTTGGTTCCACCTCCCATGACATGTTTGGACAGTAAATCAATTTGGGTCATCATTTTGACCATGTTTTCATCCATTTCATGATTTTTCTTTATTTGTTCTTTGCTCAAACCCACTTTAGAATGGGAACTTGGTCTACCTTAGTATTCCATTGTAACACCTCGAAAATGAGTAGGTTGAAATAGAGCCTAAACGTGATAGTTTACGGGAAGGGTTTTAGGTGAAGGTCAGTTAGTAATTTCCTATTTAATTAGTTATTTTATGGAGTCGATTTTAATTGTTTTAATTCATGTATAAAAATGATTTTAAGTCTTTAAACACCTTTATTACTTCGTTATTCCCAAACACCCAAGTAGGCTTTGAGACGGCTATGGTGTGATTCTCCAATGTCTTAATCTCTAATGAATGAATGTGCTCTTAATGAAGCTAATGAGAATGTTGACTTAAACGCTTAATGAAATGAATAATGCTTTACTTGGATTGTATTATGAGTTACTTTAGTTGTCATGACTTATGAAATGCATGTGTTCCTTATGCATGAGTATTGATTAAAGATGACTAAGGAAGAATGGTAAGTTCATGTCAAGTGACCTCAAAGTGGCACTTAGTAGGAATAGTAGTATGAGATGCTATTCTTACATTGCATAAGTATAGCTTAGGGTTATTTAAGGTGAATGTTCTAATGTGATGTAATGACTTATATGATGAGTATACTTGTATATTATACCTCTTATTCTAATGTTCATGACGTTTCTAAAGAAATTGGCATAATGCAAGGTTTTAACAAAATTGTCCTTTTTAAGCATGGTTTTTGCATGGCTATCATACTTGGTACATTTTTGTGTGCTAACTCATATTTCTTCTTTTTTTCTACAAAGTGTAGGTTCTGGCAATTGAGTTGATTTCTTCTAGTTCAAGCTTGAGTTGACTATTCATCAAGTTTATGGTATGTCCTCATGGATCCGAGGACAAGTACTTTATTGATGCTTCATGTCTTTCATTGTATTAGAATCTTTTTAGACTTTCTATTGTAAGGGCCGGGACCCTAGTTTTGACTCAAATGTATTAGATGGCCATGTGAGACTAGTAGATTTCCATTGTTTTAAATGGTATTTCGATTGTATGGATGTAAAGAAAAGTTTTAAATTCTTCACTATTTCATATGTCTTATATTATGAATGCTATGAGGCTTGTATGAGCATCTTCAGAGTCTTGTACACCGTGTTACGTCCGGGGTGTAGGCTCGGGTCGTGGTAAACATGGTATCAGAGCACAAGGTTTAGGGATAGTTTTTAATATTGATGTGTCTGAAGCCACGTCGAGTAGAGTCTTGTTCATGAGTGTGAATCGCGACATATTTATGAATAAGAGGCTATAAGATGTTAGGAAACTTCACTTTTTTCATTACTCTTTAGTCGTGCCTTAGAGTTTTAACTCTATGAATGTCCTTTTTCTAACCATTCTCTTGTGATTATAGGATATGAATACAAGAAAGGCGAACACAAGAAGGATGGATTAGGAGAATGTCAATGAGGGAGTTCCTCCCCAAGGTCCCCAAGGTCCAAAAGTTCCTCAAGGTAACCAAGTTCCTATTGATCCTCCGGCTATGACAAATGAAGAAGTTAGATTGGCTTTTTTGATGATGGATTAAGCCGTAACTACTCAAGCCCAAGCTATGACAGCCCAAGCTAATAAGGGTGTTGAGACTCATGTGAACCCTATTGTGAGCACTATGGCTTCTAGATTAAGGGATTTTGTGAGGATGAATCCTCCGGTGTTTTTTGGTTCGAAGGTGGAAGAGGATCCCCAAGAGCTTTTGGATGAGGTGTCTAAGGTACTTAATGTTATAGGGGTGACTTATATGGAAAAAGCAGAACTAGCCACTTATTGATTGAATAACATTATCAAAGACACTTCATCCAATACTAAGCATCAACGATCGTTAGTTAGTAATATAACCCAACTGAATGAGTTGGGGTCCAATCCCACAGGGAGTGGTACATGTTTGAGAATCAAGAGCAAAGTACGAATATGTTCTAGGCAATCATAGGTAACCACATTTACGAATAAAAACATATTTAAAATTTAAGAGTGACATAAGTGTCAAATAACAGGGAGGTTTTGATTGCAATTATCAAGTACTATAACAACAAATAACAACAATTAACAAGTAATTGGATGGGTTCTTGGAATCTGATTGGATTATATGCTAATATAGATATGTGGGTGATTGTAACTATTAGTAAATAGCTCTAAATCAATGAATAAACTAGACTTTAGTGGGGATAAACTTTCTCTCAAACAATTTACCCCGAATCAAGTTGGTTTCTCTCGAACACCAACAAGCAGCAATTAAGAAAAGCCTACGGTTTAGTCCATATACTCTCTCGAGCTGAATGTGTGGAAAGGGGTTTAGGATTCACTCTCTCGAGTTGAACCCATGACAACCCAATATCCACAGACCATGAAATCATTAATCTTGGTTTTAAAACCTCTCTCTCGAGCAAGCCAAAAATACGAAGGTAGAGTTGCATTTGCAACTAGAATCCTTTAAATTGAACCACAATTACTGATTGAAATAACTTTTGAAGAGATATTACAGTAACAATTAACAATATCCACAAGCTAAATCAACCCATAATCACATCCCAAGAATTGGGTTTTAGCTAGACATCATAAAAAGATAGAAATCTTTACCAAATTGTGTTTCCGTTAACTGGGTAAGATTAATTTCATCTTTACAAAGGTCCAAGTTGAAGAACCTCAAAGACCCACTTCCAATTTCTCAAAAATGTAAAACTTCAATTATTCAAAGCTAATGAAAAGTTTAGTCTCAAAACTCTCAGTTCAAACTCAAAAATTACTCAAATGAATTTTCAGAATAAAATTTGATACTAAACATAATGTTTGAAAATGTATTTATACTCACCAAAAATATGCTGCAAAGGGACATTCGGCGGAGTAAGTTGGAATTGCCGATCAACTCGGTGATCTGCCCTTTAGTCAGTTCCATCGCCTTTCTGCTTTTGCCTTTAGCATCCTCAAGTTCTGTAACTTTGGGCGATCCAACACTGCATCACAAAACCGTTCGGCGACTCGCCGACTGCTCCTTTCTCTCGCCGACTTGATTTTCTCCTTCAGGGATTGGCACACTGGAACTTTAGGTAAGGTAATATCCACTAGGCATGTCGCCCAATGGATTAGGCGATCAACATGCCTTCTTTTCTTTGTTTTTTCAGCTGGCTTGTTCCTTTTTGCTCGTTAGTGTCCATGCTTTGATCCTCAATCCAAATACCTGGAAAAGAAGGATTTTTCATCAGTTAGTGGAACAAAATAAGCATTTGAGGACACTAAATCTATCCAAATAAAGAACTAAATAAGTCCAAATCATGGACTCATCAACATCCCCTACTTAAACTTTTGCTTGTCCTCATGTAAAACTCAAGTTCAGCATTTCAAAAAGGACACACAAGACTAAATCGTGAATGCACACAAAAAGACTCAACCTACTCTTGCAAGGATCAATTGTGCACTCAAAGATTCAAGTTGTGACTCACCATTATCAAATAATCTCAAGTTCACAATAGTTGCTTCAAATGCAAGTTCAAGCTCAACAAAGGTACTCAAATGCCTTCACACAAAGAATGATTCCATATTTGACACACAATGGTTCAACAAGTTATAGCTCCAGAATAACAATCAACACTCACACTTACAAAGATGAACACAATGCATGATTTCACTCACAGGTTTGCCCTTATTTTCCAACCAACAATTGTTTCAGCTCACTCAAGATCAAAAGGGCTTTTCAAGGCTTGTAACGAGGCTGAGTGTAAAGGTATGGTCATTTAGGCCTAATGTCTATAATTCTCATGAAATGTGGTGTGAACAACACTTTATTCCCTTCTCTTTATCATTCTCATTCATGTTCAAAAGTCACCCCACTATCCACTTTACATGGACTCTTGGACACCCTATTTCTTTTTGCATTTTCACAACTTTATTCCACAACTTTCATTCTTTTTTCTTTTTCACTCTTTTCTTCTTTTACTCTTTTTTTTCTATGGAGGGATTCCATTTTTCTCAAAATCATGGGTCAAGGGGACTTGTTTGCATTTCTTGATTTACCTTTCTCTTTTCACCACACCCCTAACTTAAGCTTTGGGCCTATGTTGGCTATTCAAACACACCACAAATCATGAGGATTATGGGTAATGGATAAACAAAGGTTAAAATTTGCATCAAGTTTCTTCCAAGAAAGGATAAGGCTAAAAGGGTGTTTAAGCAAATATCACACACTCACAAGGTTGACCACAAAAGAGGTATAGGGTCAAATGGTTTCAAACTCTTCAAAGTTGCATAAGATCATCTCAAGAGCTTGCATCACTTTGTCAACCGGACCAACGGGGAAAATTCTAGGTGTCATCACATATGGTTTACGGTAAGCTCATCACACAAGGCATTGACACCAACGTCAAACAAGGCTCCACACCTTTGCTAGTGTGTAATGTTCATCACAAGAGACTCAATTTTATAATTGGCTAGTCACAACGAGATGCAAAAAGTTCACATATTGCCTATGCAACTTCATTTGGCCTCATCGTAGCCGCACATTTAGTTTTGTTCAATTATGAGCACTATTCAAGTCATCAGTACTGATCAAGACCGATACTCAAATTTGCAATAGAACTGCCACATTCAAACACAAACAAGAGGTGGCACACAAATTTTCGAAAGGGTCAAAAATCATTTATAATTAAAGCAAGGAGCCACAAGCTCAATCATCCCCCAAAATAGTGCTAAACATAATTTATAGCTAAAAAACCCAATATATAAAAAAAAACAGTCACATAAGGTGGGCCTCACCCCACCACAAAAAAAAGTTATTTTTCCTCAAATGCAAGTAGAATATCCAAAAGTCAAACAAAAATAAGACAGAGAAGGAGGTAAAGAGGGATCCTATCTAAACAGTCGCTCTACCTGTCTGGGCATCAATGCCAAGTGTAGTGCTCATAACCTGGGTCTTAGCACCTAGAGTCACCTCAGAAATAGTGGTTCCACTAGGAGCTACCGTGGACATCTTTGTCAGCGATGTCTGGATCACTGACTGTACAATCGTCTCCTTAAGATCTGGAAAATCTTCATATATGCTCTCCTCCCTCATCTTGATCTGCTCCTTGTCGGACTCTGCCTCTGACTCATCAATTGTTGTGCCATCCCTATGTACATCTCTGGTGGTAGCCGGAGGAATCTCTGAAGTCGGAAGAGTGTCCACATCATCCGCAGCCTCCAGTAGTGAAGTAAAATCAGTAGACTTTAGATAGTCTACACCCTTCCTTAGATCTGCTACTTCATCTTGCAAAGTTGTAACCTTGGAGGTCTCCCTTGTCTTCTCTCACAAGCCTCAACTCTTGCAGTGAGAGTGTCAATGGATGACGGAGAACAAACTCATTTTTGGAAAACATAATAGAGCTGTGGATGAATCCAAACCAATAATGTGCAGCTACACTCAAGTCCCTCTTCTCGATCGGGACTCCTGCCTCTATCCACCTCGAGGTGGTGTCTGAGATGAGGGGCGTCAGTCAGCCGTTGCGCTCATCCAATGATGTTGTAGTGGTAGCCAGCTTGGGGTAGTCAAAGTCATACCCTTGTCAGGTATGGTATTAATGTACTCGCTAGTGCACCCGACTTCCTTTCCCCAGACCATAACCAACTTAACCGGTCTGAACTCGCTAGCTTTCGTCTTGCTCTTCGGGACAAAGTCACCATACAGTGTACAGAAATCCCGGACCCATGAAGGAATATAGGGACCTCGGGGCCTGGTGAACTGCTTAAACCGATGGAAGTGGAGGATGTCCCGCACCCCGGAGTATTTGCCCTCAAGTCCCTCTGTAGATAACAACTACTCCTCGAGGATAGTTTGCAGTTAATAACCTTTTTGTTTATTGAGAAGCTTGGGATGAGGGACTATTGGTGGCACTGGAGCCATAGAGGGTGTCGAAGCTGGTGCTGAATCTGCTGGGGTGGAAGTTGAAGGGAATCTAGCTGAATAAGGGAGAGATCTATCATGGATCTCAGCTCGCCGGGACTTTAAAGGCTGGTCTTCCTCAGGCTCAAATAAAACAGCTCGAGAGTCAGTAGCCACTCTTTCAAATGTGGGCCTCTTGCCTTTGCTATGACCTCCCATTGAAGGCTCTGTTCTTCTGTTTTTAGGAGGATTTAATCCCCCTTCATTGATTGTGATAACCCGTGCTCTTTTTCATGGCGGCATGTCGATGTTTGTGCTTGCCATGTCTGGAAAAACATCAAAATGAGTTAGAAACTTTTCAAGCAAAAGCACAAAAAAGAAATTGTAGATAGACTCGCCGATAGCATTCGGCAACCATGGCTTAGCCCGCCGAAAATTACAGTGCAATTAAGGGTTAGGGTTGCAGACAAAGGGCGATCAAGGAGAAACTTCGGTGAGTCGCTAAGTGCACTCGGCGAACTCAGGCTTCTCGCCGAAAGTTACAGAACCTTTTTCAAGTTTAGCATGAAATTAATGGCGATCTAGGGAATGTCGGTGAACCGCCGAGTGGTTCGGCGAGCTCAACCCAACTCACCAAACAACCCAACGTGCGTACTTTCAACCCATCTTCTCAAATTCAACCCCGCAGCCCCCAAGAAAAAAAATCAAAACATGCACTTCCACAGTTAAACTAAGACCCATTACACCCATCCCCCGGGATACTCAGACTTGTCCCGGTTTGGCCAAATTTGGCCATTTGACGACTTTTGCCCTTAAGAATTACGTCAACCACTCTATCATTGGGAAAATTAAGTCATTTGGCACAAATGCGGGTTACTTAGACTTCACCCAAATAGACCCAAAAACATACAAACACAACCACAAAATTTTAATCAATTACAAGCACGACAATTTTGGGAATTTGAACAATAAAGCATTATAGGCACAATAATTAAATTAACAAAGGCACACGCATACACAATTATGATCAGAGATGTTTAGCACATATTACTAAGATAAAAATCATTTTCAAAAGAGTACATATCACTAGAAATGAATTCGGGGTTCGAAAAACCAACCGTAGATGTCGAATAAATACTTTGAAATGCTAGGCGGCAAAGAAATCAACTCCGAACACAAATTCAAAAACTAAAATGCGATAAAAATGCGGGGAATATAGAAAATATTGTACGGGTGTGAGTTTGGGAAGTTCAAAAGTGAGAGGAAGTGAAAGAGTTTGAGAGTTTAAACCTTTGACCTTTTAAAAACCGTCCAGTTCTCGCCCATTCGGCGACATTAGTCTTGCTCGCCGACCCACTCGGCGACACGACGAGTGGGTACTTAACTCGCTGAGTTTTACAGGACGTCCAGTTAATGTGTGGGTCCAAACGGCGAACTAGGTCGTGATTGCCAACCCGGTCGATGATTCACCAATCAGCTCCTGGGCTCGCCGAGTTTTACAGACTCCAATTTAAAAATGTCTTGAGTCTAATGGCGGTCCAAATCGAGCTCGCCGACTGGATTTTTAGCTCGCCAACTTGCACTTTTCAAACACTTCCCCATTTTGACATGTACAATCAACACACCATTATTTTAAACGTAAAAAGAAAGAAAATAAAAATTTGGGTTGCCTCCCAACAAGTGCCTTACTTAACGTTGCGGCACAACGGAAATCCACACTCAAACCTCATTTTTCGGGTTGGCCGTAGTATCACTTGGCAATACCCCTTGCTGTCTCGGGTTTAAATGACATGAGATATGACCCATTTGGGTCTCCAACTATTTGATCGAAACGAAATGGGAGGTAAAAGTCTGGCTAAGGGTCGACACATCTTCTTTCATTTATTTCAAAATAATGTCTGACCCTTTAACTTTGTTGACGATACAAGAAATCATATCCTCAGACCGTCCACCTTCCGAATCCTTTGGTTTTCGATGCTCGTGGGGAGGCACATACCTATCCTTCTCTCCATCTTTCCAATTGGGATTTTGATCCCTCCATTCTCGATCACGATCCTTCCAACCTTCACCCATGTTCTAACCTTGGTTACCACCCTACCTCAGGTAGTTCGAATGATAACCACCACCTTGGTTGGCTAGGAAATTCACCTCTTCATTGTATAAAGCCTCAAACTTGACCTCATCAGGATTAACAGACCGGACACCCATGGCATTGACACTTCAAGCACCAACTCCAATTACATCTTTTGACAAAATGTCAAGTTGTATCATGATCTTGGCCATGTTCTGGTCCCTCTCTTGGTCTTACTCCATTTGCTCCTTGGTCAATTTAAACGTAAGAGGGGAGACCTGATCTTCGCGAGTGTACCAAGCCCGATTGATTGTAGTCATGCCATGCAAGAGCTGAGATGCTATCACATAAGATTGTTGCATCCAACCTCCATGAGTAAGTTGGTCAGCAACACCTTTATTTGCTGAATCAAGACTTCAGTAAAAATATTGCAGCAACACAGTGTCAGGCAAGCCATGAGTTGGGCATTGGAGCACCAACTTCTTGAATCGTAGCCAAGTTTCATGAATTGGTTCTCCCTTCTGACGCTTGAAGCTCTGAATGCTGTCCTGAAGAGTCATCATCTTCGAAGGAGGGAAAATTTGCACTTGAAATGTGGTGACCAACTCCTCTCACGAAGTGATTGATTCACGTGGCAATTCAGCCAACCACTTACATGTTTCTCCTATCAAAGAGAACTGGAACAACCTCAACCGGACCGACTCTTGGGATATGTTCTTGAAGGAGAACGGTCCACAAACATCCACGAATTTTCTAATATTCTCATGGGGATCCTCATGAGCCAAACCACCGAACGTCCCCTTCAATTGCAAGAGCTACAACATAGTACTTTTAATACGGAGCACCGCATTCCCTTCGGCCGGAGGTAAGCGAATGGCACCAATTCCACCCATAAGATGGGGGTCATTAGCATTACGCTCGTTGACATCATTGAGTTGCTGATGTCATCTTGGTGGCCTACTTGGCTACCATTGCTTCTGTTCACACTGATACTTCGTGTTTCAAAACACAAACAAGCAAAACAAAACTAAAATTAAGTAAGATAAACTATGACTAACAAGAACAAAACTCAACTTAACTAAAAATTCTCAACAAACACCATTCCCTGGCAGCGGCGTCATTTTGACTGAATAACGCTATTAAAGACACTTCATCCAATACTAAGTGTCAACGATCGTTATCTAGTAATATAACGCAACTAAATGAGTTGGGGTTGAATCCCACAGGGAGTGGTATCTGTTTGAGAATCAAGAGCAAAGTACGAATATGTTCTAGTCAATCATAGGTAAAGACATTTACAAATAAAAGCATACTTCAAATTGAAGAATGACACAAGTGTCAAATAACATGGGTTTTTTACTGCAATTATCAACAACGACAATAGTAAATAACACAAATTAACAAGTAACGAGACGGGTTCTTGGGATGTGATTGGATTATAGGCTAAAATAGATATGTGGGTGATTGTAACTATTAATAAATAGCTCTAAATGAGTGAATAAGCTAGACTTTAGTGGGGATAAACTTTCTCTCGAACAATACCCCAAATCAAGTTGGTTTCTCTCGAACACCAAGAAGCAGCAATTAAGAACAACTTACACTTTAGTCCATTCACTCTCTCGAGCTGAATGTGTGGAAAAGGGTTTAGGATTCACTCTCTCGAGCTGAACCCATGACAACCCAATACCCACAAACCATCAAATCAGTAATCTTGGTTTGAAAACCTCTCTCTCGAGCAAGCCAAGAACACGAAGGTAGAGTTGCATTTGCAACTACAACCCTTTTAATTGAACCGCAATTACTGATTGAAATCATTTTAAAACAACAATTACACTAACTATTAACAATACCCACGAGATAAATCAACCCATAATCATATAATTACACCCCAAGAATTAGGGTTTTAGCTAGACATCATAAAAAGATAGAAATCATTACCAAATTGTGTTTCCATCAACTGGGTAAGATTAATTTCATCTTTACAAAGGTCCAAGTTAAAGAATCTCAAAGACCCACTTCCAATTTCTCAAAAATGAAAAATTTCAATTCTTCAAAGCAAAGGAAAAGTTCAGTCTCAAAATCATTAGTTAAAACTCTAAAATTACTGTAATGAATGTTCAGAATAAAATTTGATTCTAAACATAATGTTTGAAAATGTATTTATAGTAACCAAAAATATGTTGCGAAGGGCCATTCGGCGCAGTAAGTCAGGATCGCTGATCAACTCGGTGATCCACCCTTTGGTCAGTTCCATCACCTTTTCACTTTGGCCTTCAGTATCCTCAAGTTCTGTAACTTTGGGCGATCCAACACTGTATCACGGAAAAGTTTGATGACTCACTGACTACTTTTTTCTCTCGCTGACTTGATTTTCTTTTTCACGGCTTGGTACACTGGAACTTTAGGCGAGGTAATAGCCACTCGGTGATTTGCCCAATGGATTAGGCAATCAACATGCCTTCTTTTCTTTGTTCTTTCAGCTGCCTTGCCCCTTTTTGCTCGTTAGTGTCCATGTTTTGTTCCTCAATCCAAATACCTGGGAAAAGGATTTTCCATCAGTTATTGACACAAAATAAGTATTTGACGACGCTAAATCTATTCAAATAAAGCCCTAAATAAGTCCAAATCATGGACTCATCACTTATCAATTGAAGGATGTTGCCCAAGTTTGGTTCACTCAATGAAAGAGTAATAGGCCGGTAGGAGCGGGGCCTATAGATTGGGAGGTGTTTAAGAAAGCATTCCTTGATAGGTTCTTTCCCTGTGATATAAGGGAAGCTAAGCTGGAGGAATTTATCAATCTTAAGCAAGGTAACATGAATGTTCAAGAGTATTCTTTGAAATTACCCCTTTTGTCTAAGTATGCTCCATCTTTGGTGTCTAACCCAAGTGATGAGATGATTATATATGTGACAGGTGTTTCTGACCTAGCTGAGGAAGAATGTTATACGACAATGCTTCATGAAGACATGAACATCTCTAGGCTTATGGTATATGCTCAATCGATTAAGGAGTCCAAACTTGAAAGGAAGAATACGGAGATTAAGAGAGTTAGATGCGATGAGCAAGGTCAACCAACGTTAAAAAATAGAGCTCCAAACCAAGATTCTTCAAGAACTCCTAGGGTTGACCAAGAGAAAGGTGGTGGACCTCCATTTTCTAAACCTACTTGCCACAATTGTGGAAAGAAGCATCATGGGAAGTGCCTAGCTGGTACAAATGGGTGTTATGGTTGTGGAAAGAGTGATCATCAACTGAAAGATTGTCCTACTCTCATGACCAAAGAGAGGGAGACCAAGCAAGCTTCTCTTAATGGCCCGGATCCTAATGCTCCATAGAATAGTTATTTCTATGCACTTCGGACTAGAGATGACAAATAAGCCCTTCTGGATGAAGGCACCGGTATGTTGATTGTTCCTTAAAATTGTAAATGTTTTATTGAGGTCCCTATGCTATTTTGATGTTAGTCTTAGTATGCGTTTACTCCCAAGGGGGAGATGGTATGTTTGGATAGTAAGGTTGTTGAGAGCTCCGATATCCTTGTCTCTTTCTTATATTCCTATTCAAGCTTGAGACGAAGAGTTCCTTATGGCTTGTTTCATGTTTTGGAGTCATGTCTGAGATATGTGTTTCCATGATCTCCTTATGATATGCATGTTCTTGATGAATTTATGTTTAATGACTAATTGAGTTTTTATGATTTTTGTTCCTCATGTTGATGTGCATCTATGATAAGTTGCGTAAATGCTTCATGAGTTCAATTGTTGAACATGTTTGATATACCGTGAGTTTACAGTATTTCTAATACATTTCACTTACAAGTTGTGTGTGTCTAGGGCCCTTTTATATTGTTTTTTTATGTGTTTTTATCATGTTTTGCAGGAAAAGTGTTCAGGCGCGGAAGTTTAGAGACAGCTGAAGGAATTGCAGAAAAGGGCATCCACGGAGGTGATCTACGGACCGTAGATCCATCCACGGTCCGTATGCTATGACCGTAGATCAGCAGGCATGGTAGTGAGAACAAATCAGGGAAATCTGACCAAGTGTGGAACCACGACGCCCATTGACGGTCTGTAGACTGATCTACGGACCGTACTGTTGATCCGTAGAGTGATACTGCGAGGGTTCCAGTACCTGATTTTTGAAGATTCTAAGTATGGAGCTACGGAGGGGATTGACGGACAGTAGGTTGATCTACGGTCCGTGCTGCTGGTTCGTCGTTTGCTTCAAAGAAGCTGAGTTTTGGATGTCTAAATATTTTCTAAGTCCCGAGTGACGAAAGGGACTTACAGACCGTAGATCCATCGACGGTCCGTAAGTCAGTCTCGTGGATCGAAGACGCGTACCTGAACAAAACTTTCCTTAATTTGTTTCCTTTTTTATTTAGGATTTGTTTTCTATAAATAGGACATGTAAACCTCGTTTTTGGGGTTAGACATTATTATTCTAGTTTTACTTTGTAACTTGGGAGATTAGTTTGCAACCCTAGCAATTATTGATTTCCCA
>JAJOOB010011845.1:0-49029 GCA_029582485.1 Solanum tarapatanum | reverse complement strand
CCCCCCCCCCCCAACTACAGCAATCCAAAAAATTGATGCAAAAGTTCAAGTGTAGCATCAGTACTGCTAAGTTGAAATTGTATCAGCACTATGTTCTGGAATGCATGTAGTGGCTTCAATGACCTTGCGATAGTAACGCCAAGATGCATTCTTCTCAGTGATTGGTCGTTGACCAAATGGATTACTCTCTACATACTTCTGAACATTTTCAGCCATGGACAGTCCTTCAAGATAAAGGCGCAGATCACCCTCTGGCCCTGTTGGCGAATAATGAGATGAAGCTTATTTAATCTTGACAGCACCGGATGGGTATATATAATACAACTACATCACTAAAAATAGATTGGATACAATACTATTCAAGTCATATTCATGCACTCACAGGGGAATACAACTATCATTCATATCCCACACAAATAGAGGAATTACTCGAACCAAAAATTTTATTTTATTTTATGACAAGGAAAACCCGCAGCCGCTATCCTTTGGGTGCGCACAGGGTAAAACCCCCGCTCCTATGCAATAGCTCGCAAACCACATAGGAGAGGTAACCCGCACTAGGCAAGCCTAGTGCGACGAGCTCGACCCAGAAGGCAAACCCCTTGCTTTCGCTGGCAAGGGGTTTCGAACTTGAGACCTCCAACATTAAAGTCCCAAGCCCAAACCCAAACCACTGGGCCACCCCGAAGGGTACTTGAACCAAATATATTCACATTAAAATAAAGCACTTGGTTATATTGAAAGAAGTTGAAATGTGGGAAACTATCAAGTACAATTTGACTATTTGAGACCCATTCAGAAAAGATGAAAATCAAAGGACAGAGAGTTCAGCATCTATTTGCATGATTTATATGAAAATGCCCAAGCAGGAGATGCATGAAGTGAAGTCCAAACATAATAGTCTGATTACCCATCATGTACATGTTTGAAAGAGAGAGAAATACACACCTAGTGAATCATCTTTCTCATCCGTGTAGAGGTATGTATTTGGAAATACTGCTGTGTTTGGCTGAAAATAATAAAACACAGTGCAAAATCATTTACTTAAAGGTCATGGAGGAAGGTTCCCAGCAACAAAGAAAGGGTTAATACTCACTGGATTACACAAGGCCTTGTGCGGAGAATCGTCCAACAGAAGTGTGTTTGACTCATCATATTCACCCCTTTCCCATGGAAGATCTGGTTCAAACTTCTCCCATAATTTTTTAAGCTTCTTCAAAATAATAGGCTTGCTTCTCTTCTTACCAACAACAGGGAAACCAGTATCAGTGCAATGGGATTGATCCTGCATAACATTCAAAGTTATTATACTGTGTTGAAAGCTATGAATGAAAGAAACTATAACAGGAAAAGGCAAGGCTATCAATTTCGTTAATTCAAATTCATAATCAAAGTTTATGAAATACTGTAACAAGTATTTCTTGTCTTTCATTTCCTAGAATATGTAGGAAAACATGCCAATATATAAAAAAAACATTTTGAGGGAAACAAAATATTAATTGATTAAGATAAGCAATGTAGCTTGAGAGACTAGAATTAAGTGCTTCAAGGGTTTTTTGGTACTAAAAAGTCAGATTCAAATCAAATGTAAAAATAGATTATTCACGGAATATTCCATTAGTACAATTTACCAAAGCATTAGATCCTCTCCTTACAATCTTTTTATCCTGGGATGTCCTCCATGAGGCCTACTAAACCAGCTCTCAGGGATTCTAAGATATTTTTCGGTCCTCAAGCAAAAGGGAAAATCAAGAGCAAGAGACAGGAGATGAGTTGAAGAAGACCAATGGAGAAAGAGAGAGAGAAGCTCCACACCTACAGTCACTATATTGTGAAGCTATAGTTACTGACAATGCCAAAAAAGATAATTCCCTGCATAAAAGTATACTAGAGCCTTCAGTTATGGATTGGGACAGATTTGGATAGTGTTCACTTGGTTGATGTAGCCTGATAGGTGGTGGTTACTCTTCTTTTTTTCGACACTAGTAACATTTTGGTGGTTACTCTTCTTAGGCGGTGATCCTTTGAGTATTCTCGGAATTCACTCAAAGGACTATATCTCACACTGCTCGCAGGATGTTCACCCACCCCCACCTCACCCCTGTATGTACACACACACACAAAAGATAGTGATACATCCATGTATAATATATTCAGAGCTATTTCCTACCTGACCCACATAGGCTGTTTTTTTGTTTTTTTTCTGAAGCTGGTGACTTCACAAAGGCTGTTTTTTGTCCAATGCATTATCAAATTTTTGGAAACGATCTCCTTAAATGAAACAAGAAAGCAAAAAATGCATGTACTAGCTGTAGCTCAAATTTATTAGTTTACAACCCATCAATGGGATGATCATATATACAGCTTCATAAATTCCATAGAAAGACACAGGGAAAATAGTAAAATGGAAGAAGAAAGCATAATATAATCTTGGGTGCTCATACAAGAAAGACCATACTGAAATCACGTGTGCTTTTTCATATGGACCTGATTCTTGTTCTAAGTATAATTTCCTAGGGCTGTTTGATCTCCAGAATTAAGCAACCAGGGTCACAAGATTATTATTTTTGTTCCTGGTGCTTTCAGATTAAAGTTTGCAGACTTGCACTGACGCTAATTTATGATATTGAGGAAGAACAGATCCTTACCCAACAGAAGAGCAACTTTTCCTTGGCATTTCCCAGTAGAAAATCAAGAAACAACTCCACATTCTTCCTGCAAATTTTTGGACAACACACATAAATATGTTTGCACATATATAAACTTCATAAATATGAAAGTGAACAAAATTCAGAAACTACCTGATTCTCGATGACCAAACACCTACATTAAATTTCTCAAAGCAGAATTGCAGAAAATCGTCATGAAAAGGCCTTTTGAAAACTGGTAAAACAGATGATAACTCAGTTAGAAGATTTTTCAAAAGACAAAGTAGACTTCAGAATGAAATTAATGGTGCCACTCCTACCTGCTTTCCCTGAAACAATGATGTCCACTTTGAAACCACGCGGCACATGTTGAAGCGGAACAATATCAGCAAGGAGTCCATTCAGATCAAGTACAAGGAGCTTTTTATTTGAACGTCCATTAAGCGCTCTCCTCAATGGAGGGACGGTCCTGACATTTGTGATTTCAGTGTTTTCATCTATGAAAGCACACAAATTTGAAGGAGAAGAATTACTTTCAGCTAAAGATTGTCTTTCCCCATCGAAAATTTCATTGGTTGAAGACCCAAAACCGCAAGTGCCAACATTCTCCACGAATGCTGGTAAACTGTTTCCAAGAGTACTGAAATTCCTTCTCCTCTTTCTAAAATAGGTTATTAGTACTCTCGGTCTTGGATGTACTTGTTGACTCCTTGTAACAATGGAAAAATCATTAACCTCAATAAACTCACTGCTTTCAGCAGGCAAAGTGATGTCCACATTAGCGGATTTTATTTTGCTCTCTTCAATCACGGCATCCTCCACAATTGCTGGTATAGTGCTTGCAAGAGCAACAGAATTCCTTCTCCTCTTCCTGCAATATGTTATCAGCACTTTTGGTCTTGGATACATCTGTCGTCTCCTTGTTTCAGATGCAAAAGCAGTGCATTCATCAGGCAAAGTAGCGTCAGCATTAGTGGACTTTGTTTTGCTCTCCTGAATCGCAACATCCTCCATGATATCTGGTACACTAGTTGAAAGAGAGAGAGAATTTTTTCTCTTCCTGCAATATGTTATTAGCACCCTTGGTCTTGGATACATCTTGAACTCTTCGTCTCAATTACAAAAACGCTAACCCAATAAACTCAGTGCTTTCATCAAGCAAACTGATGTCTATGTTCGTGGACTTTGTTTTGCTCTCCTGAATCACAATATACTTCAAAATTGTTTGAATACTGCTTGCAAGAGCAATAGAATTTCTTCTCTGCTTCCTGCAAGAGGTTATTAGCACTCTTGGTCTAGAAATATTTGTGGGCTCCTCGTCTGAATTGCAAAATTAATCTGATTAAACTCACTGCTGTCAGTAGGCAAAATAATGTCTATGTTAGTGGATCTTATTGTGCTCTCATGAATCACAGTATCATCCAAAATTGCTGGTAGCTGCTGGAAAGAGCAATAGAATTCTGTCTCCGTTTCTTGCAGTAGGTTATCAGCTATCTTGATCTTGTACATATGTGTGGACTCCCCATCTCAATTTCAGAAGCATTAACCTCGATAAACTTGAGGCTTTCAGCATGCAAAAGTGATGTCAATATTAGTGGCTTTTGTTTTGCTATCTCAAATTACAGCGTACTCCATGATTGATGGTATACTTCATGTAAGAGAAATAGAATTCCATCTCTGCTTCCTGCAGTAGATTATTAGCACTCTTAATCTTGAATATATTAGCGGACCTCGTCTTGACCTCAATAAATTAACTGATCTCAGCAGGAAATATGATGTCTATGTATGCAAACTCTCATCACAATGCAACTTGTTTAACATCAAATCCAAACTAACAGACAAGAATCCTTAAACATGCCAATGTAGAGACCGACAAACTACATTATTTTCAAGGGACAGGTTCGTCTCTTCAGCTTGATTCTCATTTTATTTTACCTCTCTGTGAACTCATATCCACAAAACAACTTCTTGCTTGTGACCTGGTTTCATTTAGTAAGACGAACAGTGACGCAAGCTCATTTTAGAATTGTATTCCTATGGAGCCTCTAAAGCATGGTCAATATCAATTACACAAAATCACAAAAAATACCCTCCTATTTTGCCTATTTTCTATTTTTTCTTCTTTTAGCCCTCCATGTAATCAATGTCAGATCCAAGATTTTAACTTGATGGGTTTAATCTTTATAATTTTACCAGTGAACCCATTGCACTTTTGAAATGATGGGTTCAAAATGTGTTTACTGAAATTTTGGTGATATATTACCCATATAGCTAAGCTCCAAATTAAAATTACAGGGTTCAGTTCAACCCATATCTTGTTAGCTACATCCGCCACTGCATGTAATGAAGGCAGAGACATACTTGCTATGCTCCCCTTCTACGAATGCAGCACTGCTGTTTACTTTATTTCTCAGTTCAACACATCCTTACTAGTTCTCGTTTTAGATACATAATCTGGGAGCCCAAGAGCAGCCAATTCCTGGATACCAATCCTACTGCTATTCCTCTTTTTCACAGACTAGTCACCTCAATACAAAGTGAAACACCAGCAGCCACAGGAATTCCAATTTCCTGTTGCTACTTATCTATCCCAAACAATTGAATATAATATGCCAACTATATGTTAAGCAATGTTTACTAACACCAATAAAACAAATGAAAAGGATAAACTAGATTAGTTTGTTTTCTCCAAATCAAGCTAACATGAGTTTTAGAGCAAACGAAACACTCCTTGGTCAATAACTCATAAAGACACATACTTCCTAGGATTAGTAAGCATCATAGTGTCACCCCACTGTCCTATCTCTTCAAGTCCTTGTGTTTGACTTTTGCCCAACTTAATTATAAGTACACTCACTCATAAACTGCTTGATACCGTGTAATCACAATCCAAATAAGGGGAAATGCCTATAAATTAACAGTTGTAGTTTATCAAGCACGCGAAAAATAAAGTAAGATGCGTTCAACAGAGTTAATTTTTAGAGCATTACCAGATTTGAAGCACTGCATACACATGAAGTAAAATTGAAACTCAATTACAACCTAAACTCCAAAATAAACGAATCGAATACTTCAATCTATCAGAAAAATATAAATTAAGATACGGAAACAAAATCTGAAACAGCAAAAAATTAAAGCCAGCGGATGAGAATACCTGAAGCATATGAAGAAGAGAAAACACTTCAAGTTGTTGTCTTTAAAGGCGATAAACTTTCTGAAACACAGAGAGGTGACGTGAGACAGTGAAGTTGGGGAGTATGAACTATGAAGAAGACGGATCGGAGAAATGGGTTCAGTTTAGGTATTCCAAGAGATTGCGGGGATCTTAGAATTAATGTTGCTATTTCCAAAGGGACCAAATGAGAATATACTTGTAGGAAAAATGATATAATTAATAATTAACGCGTTAATTAGCATACATTTTAGGGATGAACACACTTAAATACTTCCTCAGTCACTTTTTATTTATCAAATTTTGACATATTGATTGGTATAAGGAGTCTATCATTTTATTTATCAAATTGTGACATAATGATTGGTATAATTAAAAGGGTAAAAATGTTTAAAAGTCTATGATTTTTTTTTATTTTAAAATAAATTGATTTAAAAAAAAAAAAAAAGGTATTAAAGTTAAAAAGATAAAAATATTTAAAAAGGTAAAATAACGTAGTGTGAAATATGTTATTTTATTATTTTGGCTAAAAGGATTTTTCCTCATCTTTTTTTTTGACAGAGTTCCAAATATATTTAGTCACTACTTTTTTTAAAGACATTTTTAATAAACTGAAGATGTAATAGAAAAAAAATTGTTCTTTTTGATTTGTTAAAAATAACAAATAAAAAGAAAAATTAGACTAAAAAATATTTGACTAGTAAATATGAATGGATATAATTCAAATGGTAGTTTTTATGTTGATTCATGTGTTAGATACCATAAATAGTTTAATGTTTTGATTTCTAGAATCAATTAAATTGATTTTGTTTCTGTCTCTTATTCATATAGTATGATTGTTTGGCATTACCGATTAAAAAAAATTATTTCTAGAAGTGTTTTTTTTAAAAATAGCTTTTTTGAAAAGTGCTTTTAAAAAAAATTTGTGTTTGACAAATTCATTTGAAAAAATATTTTTGATAAGCAATTTGTGTTTGACTATCTTATTTTAAAAAGTATTTTTGAGAGTCAAATTACGAAAAAAGCAAGTATCAATGTGCTTTTAAGATTATTTTGTAGAGAGAAACTATTTTAAATATCTAATACATAATTTTAATTAAATTAAAATGTACATATTCAAATTATTAATCAATATTATACATAGATAAATAAATAAAATAAAATATTAATATAATGTTAACATGATGAGTTAAATATAATTAAAAATATCAAGAAAAATAAATTTAAAAACTATTCCACAACTAAGAAAAGAAATTTTTTATTTGTTACCTTTTTGGGAGAGCTGAAATCTTTAATTGTTACTTTTTTCTCTTTTTTAATCCTACAAAATATTATATTACCTATTTCTAATAATATGTAAAATAATATATAAAATATAAATAATAATATATAAACATAAATAAAATAAAAAGTTTATCATATAAAAATAAAAAATAAAATTCTTGAATAAAACTTAACAAAACTTATGAAATATGTTAATTAATTAGTAAGAGATATATTGGTAAATATATAAATATGTAAGGGATATTTTAGTCTTCAAAAAAATAATTTTGTGCTTCAACTTCTACTATTTTTAAGAAGCAGAAATTTTTAGCTTCTTCCCAACAATAGAAAAATTGATTTTGCTTCTATTTAAAAGCACGAGGGTTTGCCAAACACTTGATTTTGCAAAAAAAATGTAAAAAAACACTTTTGGCCTCCCAACAGCAATGCCAAACAGACTCTTAATTTTTAATTAAAATATTTGATTAATATAAACAAGATAAATTTATGTTATTATATATGATTGTAATGACTTTTATTTACCTTCCGTTTCTCTTATTCACCCGTAATTGTAACCTCAAAATATTCCAAATATGCTAAAAAAAAATTAACACGGTAGAGGCACAACCAACAAAAGGTGTGTGAGACTCCATTAACTTCTTGACACGTGAATAAGTGGGTCATTTATCTACTTTAAAGTTAGAATGCTACCACTAACAAGAGATAGAAAGTATATTTACACAATAAATTGAGTTGAACATATATAAAAAATGCATGAGAAATTAAAACGTGAGCTTACTTTCTTCTTTATTTTAATATTTTGAGATTATATTGAATATGTTACGTAGTTATATATTTGTTTGACAATTCTATTTTGATATGGTATCTTTTCTATGTAATATAATTTGTATTTTTGTTTTCATCACTGTTACTTTTCTACTTTTAGTTTTTTTTTTATAAAATAGTACTTAAAATTTTGTGGAATACGTTTAATTTTATTTATTTTTTAAAAAAATCTTGTATTTTTTTTGTTATTTTTTAAAATAATGATTTATTTAAGTTAAAGATTGCTAGAGGTAGAAAGAAAATAAAGATTAAAAAATATCGATGTAACTTTTTTTCTAACATCAGCAAAAATGTTTTTAAAAAAATTAAAAATTACAGATTCAGTTTGAACATCAAAATATGTAGTTTTGATTTACCATCCTTTGATTTTATAAAAATATTAGGAAGACAATTCAAAATTTAATTTTTCAACAAGTATAAAATGTGGATCCACAATCATTTTTATTTTATTATTATATATTAGTGAAATGTATTATTTCTGATGGGATTGATATTAATTATAAAATTTGTTTTACTTTTTGTTATTTTTGTTCTAGGTTTATAAAAATTCTTCAAACTAACATACAACTATAACAATAATAACATATCCAATGTAATCTCAAAATTAATATAATATTAACAATTAAAAAAGAAAAGCAACAAATGCACGTATAATTTCTCTTGCATTTTTTATATTTATTCAACTTAATTTATTGTGTAAATACATTTTTTCTCTTGTTAGTGATAGCATTCTTGCTTTAAAGTAGATAGATACACACTTTTTTTGATTGTGCCTCTATGGTGATAAAATTTTTCAAATATGCATACGTATAAAGATCAAAGACATTGGTACTCTTATAAAAAAGTCTTTTTATCATCAAAGAAATGGATTTATAGAACTTTTTACAACTAATCTTAATCTCGAAAGAGTAATAAAGTGAAGTAGATAAAGCTGAAAAGACAGGGGTCAAAAAGAAAACTTAAAAATTTTAAAAAATTACGAAACCGACCTCCTACTATCCCATTATTATTTGCACAACAGTCCACTAGTCCAGCCATGCAAGCAGGCACCCACTATACAGAATAGTGTTTCAGATATTTTCATATCCCTTCCATTGCTGCGCGTGCCGTTAGTTGTACCTATAAAGCCCTACTGCTCTTCAATCAATTTCTCTCCACAGATCTGATCCGAACTACTCAGGTACATGCTGCTGCTCTCTCGTTTTGCTCTTACTCCGTCTGAATCTCATTTTTTATTATTTGAAAGTCGAATCTCATTGTTGTTGTAGTTCGTCTTCTCTGGATCGGCGTTTTGGTTTAGAATTTATGCATCATTTTGTTTTTTTTTTCATAATCATCGTGGTTTCGGATCTGAGTTTATAGAATGCTGCTGATATATATGACGAGGTTGAGGTTTTAGCGGTTATGGTTGCTTTTCGGTTGATTTCCATCCACGGTTCTCATAATTATCTGTTTTATGTGTTGTTGATTATCATGCATCGATATATGTGTGTGCAGTGTATATCGCTGATTCGTTGGCTTTCCGTGTTACTGTTGGTGTTTCGATTTGATGAAATTCCAAGTGTTATATGAAGGAATTAGAAGAAAATGATAAGTTTGATAGAACTAATCAAATATTTGATCCGACAGTTGTTGCTAGAGTAGCTTTAGTTTGTGATGTTTCTGGTTCTGGATGATTTAACAATTACTGCACATGTATATCCAGTAATCTGATGTTGCTTTTGCAATTGATATGCTGTTTTGGGCTGGAGATTGTGTTTTTGTCTAAATTTTGAGTGTATTACTCTATTTCCTTGGTTGCAAGGTTTGATTGCTAATTGAGGTATGCTGTCTGGTTTCGGTAGATGGACGAGTCAATAATAGTAATATTAAATCTGGCTCAAAGAAAGAAATGATAATTGTGTAACAGGCGTGTAATTGGTCTAAATGGATACAGAGCTATGACTTCTAATATCATAGATCCAGATAGATATGAAATATACATTTGCAGCTATTTCATTGTTATGTATCTATGTTGATCTGAATAGGACAAACTTACATGTATGCGTGTCTATTCACAAAATTTGTATGCCACTCTTAATTTTATCCTACATTGTAGTCATATATTACCAAGTTCTGAAAGGTCTTTGTACTAATAAAAGAGAAGTTCTGAATTACCTTTGTGATTTCTCAATAAGATATGGTTAGTTTCTTATAGGGTGGTTCATGGAAAGGCAAGTTATATACTGAAGTGGGAAGAAGAAGTTATATAGACTGGAGTTTTGGAATTTGAAATGTATAATGTTCTTGTAATCTCTATATAGGTTTCTCTCAACTTTCACCTGGAGGAATCCATTTAAACTATAAGGGGCTATATGTGATACTGTTAATTTAGTTCATTTCTCACACGCATAATATAGTTCATCTTTATGAGGTACACTGCAGTGGGTCATTGAGCTTATTTGTACTTCATACTCTTTGTTTACAATGCCATGTAATCTTTTCTGAGATTGTGTACTGCTGCTTTGAGCAGAATCAATCATTTAAAAGTTGAGAGATCATGGGTCGTGGAGTCAGCAGTGGTGGAGGACAGAGTTCCCTAGGTTACCTCTTTGGAGATGGTGAGCCTCCAAAGCCTACTACCAACAAGGTAGAAGCTCCACAGAATCAGGGACCTACTACAAGCGATCCGCAGAAGCCTACTGCTACTGCACCAGCTCCAACTGTTAATAAGCAGATTCCAGCTGGCATCCAGGGGCGCAATTCCAATAACTATTTCCGTGCAGATGGACAAAACACTGGGAATTTCCTCACGGTAAGATGCAGATCATCTTTCTTTCAAAGTCGATTTTACAATGTCCTTGCAGATTACTTATCCCCTCCTACTCATTGGTTCTTTCTTTATGATTGTCATGGCTTGATCAAATGAATTAGTTTTTGAAATGACCGCTTTCAGAAGGTGAACTTTACATGGAGGCAGATTCTTTAATGAAGAAATTTCTTTTCCATTCTCTATTTAGTTCAGTACTATATGCTTTTTGAATTATTGATTCTATCACCTCCTTCAGTTCTTGCTGCTCCAGGATATAATTGCGGATAAAAACATCTTTAAAAAATTCTGAAGGAAGTTCCTTTCCAAACGTTATTTAGTTCAGTACAACATGTTTCTTGATTCTGTCAAATCACATTTCTGTTTGTAGCAATTTCTGTTTTCCAATCATCTGGGATTGTTGCCATCATAAACATTTTACCAACTTTTGAGAGGGGAATATGAGAACTGAACCATCCTGTTCTGGAGATGTTCTTTTCCATTCTTCTTCTAGCTCAATAGCATATGCTTCTTCTGTTGCTAATTCCGTCACATCTTATTTCCCTTCTTCTTGTCTATTACACAGGGTGATATTGTCTTGTCAATTAAATGTTTGAATCTCGTCTCTTTTCAGGATCGCCCATCTACCAAAGTGCATGCAGCACCAGGTGGCGGATCTTCCCTGGGTTACCTGTTTGGCGATGGCAAGAACTAGTTCCTTCTGTCCAAAGATGAAACTGTGTGTGTAGTCATGAAAAAACGATGAGACTGCTGTTACTGTATGTTGGTTTATTTTGTGTCTGGGGAAATAGTGTCGGCATTCAGACGATCCGATTGTAATATGATAACCCTTTCCTATTCACTGTTGGGATATATACCCAAAGCTTCAACTGTGAACTATCTGCAATGCCTGCTTAAGAAAATCAAGTTTTAGTTCGTGCTACTGTTGTTTTTGGATGCAATGATTCTAAAAATATGAACATGATCTCCCAGAGTGATTATGAACATGCATTCTACTTGATCATTTGCTCTTTTCATTTTATTATTACGACTGAAAGCATTTTAAGTTGATACTTATTTCTCAGTCCAAAACTCTATATTCACAGGCCACAGCCAGCCTGGGAACTTGGGTATTCATGGTTTTATTCAGGTTGGTTTTCATATCAATTTAGTATGTTTTTCAAATATTAGAATTGACTCTAATCAATTAAATAGGGTTTTAATGCTTTCGTTGTTGTGGTTTTCTTTGAATTTTTGTCGACTTATTATATTTAAATATCTAAGAATATACATCCAACCACAAATTAGATCGACTATAGTCTAGTATAACATCACCGAATCAATTACTACTATTTGAGATTTTTGTTAAAAAAATTTACATAATTAAGTTATATAAAAAAACGTATGAGCTTAAAGTGTTTAAAATTTAGCCTTTTCAAGGAATATAAAAAATTCAAACAATAAGTTTGTTTTTGTGAAAATAAATAAATTTATAGTTGTGAGTTGTGACTAGGGGTGTTCACGGTTTGGATAAAAACCGATCCAAACCGATAAAATAAAATCGATTTTATTTGGATTTGGTTTGGTTTTAGATTTTTGAAAATCGATAGTATTTGGTTTGGTTATGATTTTATTCAAAAAAATCAAAGAAATAACCGAACCGAACCGATGAATTATATACATATATTTTATTAATATATTATTTTTATAAATAATTTTAAAGATCTTATATATGTTTCCATTAAAATTTCTTTAAACTTTACTTATTGAAAGCAAGAATGCCCAAGGTGAAAACATTTTTCTTATTGATTTCATGTATATGAGTGTCTATGACAATTCTTTGTGGGACTGGAATGTTATTGTCTCTTTCTTCTAGGCCAATATAGTGAATTTTAAAGCTTTATAGGTAGTAAATTCAGTGATCGAAAGTTCGGTAATTTAAGTCATTCTAACTATTTTTTGTTTTGAATGGATTGTTGTCACTTTTTCACATTTTGAATGAATTGTTTCTTTTATTTTTGTGTATGGTTAATAACCGAATAACCAAACCAAATCAAACCGAAATCGATAAATGTATATTATATTTGATTTGGTTTGGTTTTGATAATTTTAAAACCGATTAAGTTGATTTGATTTTGATTTTGACCAATAACCGATCCAAACCGACCTGTGAACATCCCTAGTTATGACATACCAAAACATCTTTAACAATAACTAAATGGCTTTCTTGTTAAAAAAAAAATATGAATTGTTTGAGCTTAAATTGAGTTGGTCACATATATTTTAAAAAAATTATAGATTATACACCTAAAGTCAGAAATAATTTTGAATTTATATTTCGCGACACAAACTCTTTTAGAAAAAAGGAACACATGTCCTTGAAAAATTATGAGTATCATTTCTTAGGTCGTTATGAATAAATCCAGAAAACAGGAGATTAAACTGAGTTGACCATACATATTTCAGAAAATTCATGGACATTAACACATGAAAAATAAAGATAATCCTAAATTTATGTTTCGTTACCCATAAATTGCAAAAAATCAATGTTTGCCTCTGGAAAACTATGAGTATCATTTACTTGGTCATCATGAATTGACCCACAAAATTTGATCTCAAACAATGTTGGTCACATATATTCTGAAAATTGTTAGGACTAATACACGTGAAAGTCGAGATAATCATGAATTTCTGTTACGTGACGTGTAAACTCTAAAAAAGCGATAACTATCCCTGCAAAACTATGAGTACTCCATACTAGGTCGTCACAAATGGACCCACAAAATTTGAGGTCAAACAAAGTTGATCACACATTTCAGTAATTGATTCTTAGTATCACTTACAAGGTCGTCATAGATGAACCCATAAAGTTTGAGTTCAAATAGAGCCGGCCAAACATATTCTAAAAAATTCATGGACTAATACATACTAATAATCTTGTACTCTTGTCTGTGACCCATAAACTCAAAAAAATGACTTTTGTCCTTGAGTGACTATGAGTATCATTTACTAGATCGTCAAGAATAAACCCACAAAAATTTAGCTCAAACAATATTGGTCACACATATTTCAGAAAGTTTATAGACTAATAACACGAAAAGCCGAGATAATCATGAATTTCTATTTCGTGAGCCATAAATTTTTTTAAAAAAACTAAACAATGTATGTCCATGAATAACTATGAGTATCATTTACTAGATCGTCACGAATGAACCCACAAAATTTGAGATCAAATAAAATTGATCACACGTATTCCAGAAAATTCATGGACTAATTCACAAAAGAAAATCAAAATAATCATGAATTTCTGTTTTGTGACGCATAAACTCCTAAAAGAGTGATTATTTTTTTTTGGTCGAAGCTATGAGTATCATTACTAGATCGTAATGAATGAACCCACAAAATTTGCTCAAACAAAATTAATCACACATATTCTTAGAAGTCATGAACTTATGTACATACGAAAATTCATGAATTAATACACTTTTTTGTAAAGACCACATATTCTTCTATAGTGGTGACAATTCCTAAGTCATCCGTGGCAGTGACTTCAACGGTGAAGTGCTCGACTCTTATTTTCCGTTTTAAATTTATAGTTTTGTAAGATTTTTAACTTTTATTAACATCTTAAGGATGAAAATCATACGTTTATTTTAATTGAAAATTTAAAATATTGAGTAAAATACTATAGAGATTAAAACTACAATTACACAAATATCATTTTTTAGATGAAAAATACTAGTAATTGATATATATAATATGCTAAGGATGTTCTACGGTAGAATAAATAAGAAAAATTTTAAAAATAAATTTTAGCAATAATAATCCACCCATATAAAAATGTACGTCTAACCACCACCTATTAACTTAAACTTATCTTTAAGCCTTGGTGACACGTTTTTATCACTCGATACTTCAAACACGAGCTTCCATTTTGTTCCAATACAATATGCAACATCATATCAATCTTCATGTTTTCTTTGGTTATATACCCCAAAAGACTCTATATAAGTCTCACTCAGCCTCAAACCTTTAAAATCTAGGTTCTATTTCCAAACATTACAACTAATCATTAACTCCATCGCACATCTCTTCGATCAATATTATATCATTTGTGAATAACATACACTACGTACAATATCTCCCCTTGAATATGTCACTAAAGAAAAATAGAAACAAACTAATAATCCCTAATCATGACTAGAAAATGTTCTCTAAGTCACCTCAAACTGTTCTTATTTGAATCTTAATTCATCTTACACATCCTAACTAGACTCCAAACATCTCCACATAACTCCCTAAAAACTTTTATCATATGCCTTCTCTAAATCAATGTCATTTAAAAAAAGGGCAACTTAATCCTTCTACCCTACATCATTTGATTCCATTTTAGTTCACCCAAAATCAAACCAAACCAAACCAGAAGGTGTCTACACTTTCAGAAGTAGAAGCTGCAAAAAATGATAATGAAACAGGCCAGGGAGGCAGATAAGCACTTCATAGTTAATAAAAAACAGTTTGACTGGAAATTGGTAAAGTTATCTCCTTGAATTCACTAAAGCTTCTACTATTAGCTAAGCTGGTGACCACAACACCACAGTCGATATGATTATTTTTTTTTTGCATATAAAATCATTGGGAATCTTTACCCAAAAATATCAAACCTAAGGAAAATGAAACTGTGATATCCTCAAGCAGACTGTAGAGATAAAGTGGTTCAATTCCCTCCACCATCTCCACAAAATTGCGCAAGGCTGATCAGTGTTCCATTGATTTTTATCTGCGAAAACAAATAAAACAAAAATGAACTAACAATCTAACATAATAAGCACAATATTATTGAGGAGCAGAAAGTCTGCTGCTATATATTTATGGTGAACTTCACAAACTTTGCACCAAGTTTTTTATGAGAAATGTCACTGTTATACGAGCATAACTAATACTTCTAAGATGAGAGGTCGGGGAACAAGCATCTTTAAGTCTAACATTGGCAATCAATACTCAATTGTGTCTATCTTTAGACAGAATACATCTCTATATTAAACGTATGGTAGTAAAATTACCTTAAATAATTTGATCGAGAGAATCTTTTTCCAAGCTGTTTAATTCTGTCACACCAAAAATGGAACAGTAATCAATTCAATGTCGCAATTCATGTTCTTATCTTATAGGTACAAGTACAACATGTGCTGCCAACAATATAAATAAATGATCAATCATCAGGAAGAGGATGTCAAAGCAAAGATTAGAGCTGAAGCACATAGCCAAGCTCCTATCCCAAGGGAAACCAACAGAGATAGAGATGCTGACCGGTAGAAACCACGTAATCTTACTCCCATGAAAATCAAGGTCCCTTATCATATGTAAATATCCATAGAAAGTGTTTTAGTTATTTTAGCGAAAAAAAATAGCAGCATTTTTCTGCTTTTCTAAGACATATTTGCCTCAGCAGACTAGGTAAGATATTGCAAGAGACAACACATAACTGGAACTTAGGGAATTAACACATAATGGGTAACAATACAAATGGTCATAAACTCATAAATCTGTGAATGTTGTTCTACATTCTCTGCTACTTCTCATAATAGAAAATAGCAAGCAACACCTCTATATATGTGCAAAACCTAATTTAGCTAAGACTAGACAACCTATTCCTATATTATTTAGACTACAAATCCTATTTAGACATGAATTAAATAAATACCAAATCCTAAACAAATTTGAATGCCTACTCAGACTTTGAATTATTCTTCTAACATTTCTAAACTTGAAAAAGCTATTCATTTCTTGATCTTTTTTTTCTACACTAAATTTCTAAAATAATAATTGCTATAGTTGATCTATTGCATACGTGCAAGGCACTCAATCTCTCAACAATGAGACACATCAATGTTTTCATTAATCTTTGTAGACAATACAAAACTTATCAAAAAGTAAAAAAAAAAAACAAAACCAAAAGCCTTTCGGACATGAGTTATATTAATAAGAAATTCTTCCACATTAACAAATTTAACAAGTCAACAGAAATTATTACTGAGATTTGGGTGTGATGTTGACTATTGAAAGTCTCATGAGATTGGATTCCAGGTAAGGGAAGATTTCAAATGAGCAAAACGTGAATACACTACTTTTGCATCAGATGAAAAGAAGGGGAAGCTTAAGCAACTTTACATGGAAATAACCTACTACTGTATAAGGGACACTAATTAACTTGATTCAGACAGAACCAGAAAATTCCACTGTCATGTAATTTGTGACAAGATCTAAATGCTAGAAACATGCAAACGTCACTAGAATTTAAAGAGGGTTCTACATTAAGAACACATCATAAAGCTGTGGAAAGGCAGGAGACCGCCAATATTATCCCCCTATGGAGGGAGCAGCTAGTCGAGATTCTAGAGAATACAATCAAATCCTGTCATAATAATTTGGTCAAGTGGGCGACAGTTTTGCATAGAAAAGATAAAGGTGGCTTGGGCATAAGAGATTTGAGGAAGGCAAGCTTTGTGGAAAGATTTGATTAAATGTAAATATGGGGAGGATGGATTCTGGTGTAGTAACATAAGCACGGATGCTTATGGAGCGGGGGTTTGGAAAGCTATTAGAAACTTATGGCCCAAGTTAGAAGCAAATTTACATATCAAGGTGGGGGATGGAAGGAGAACTAGATTCTGGTGGGATGTATGGATCAAACAAATCCCCCTAAAAGACCTGTTTCCTGATCTATTTATTTTGTGCACCAATTCTGAGGCAATGATCAGTGATTGCTGGACAATACAAGGTTGAAATCTCTATTTCAGAAGACTTCTAAATGATTGGGTTGTGCACCAATTCTGAGGCAATGATCAGTGATTGCTGGACAGTACAAGGTTGAAATCTCTATTTCAGAAGACTTCTAAATGATCGGGAAATAGAGAGAGAAGACAGATTGTTGGAGGAAGTGGGGGATTTTGCAGGTACCAATACTGACAATGATGTCGTTAGATGGTCACACAGTAAGGATGGGATCTTCACAGTTGGCAGGGCATATAAAAAGGAGTGCAACTCGCAAAGTAGCAAATACCAGAGTTCATGGAAAAATATTTGGAGGACTGCAGCACCAACAAAAGTTAAATGCTTTACTTGGCTGGTCATTAGAAAGGCATGCCTGACACATGAAGTCTTGAGGAAGAAAAGAAAGATCATACTTCCGTGGTGCTCTTTATGTGGAAAGACAGGGGAAACTAACAGTCACCTATTCTTACATTGTACTTTCACAGCACAAATATGGTCCATGTTTCTCAACTTTTTAGAAGTGAAATGGACTATGCCCGAACATACAACTAATTTACTTAGTTGTTGGATCAGGAGAGGAGGTAGCAAGAGACAGAAGACCTGGTGGAATTTGATTCCACATTGCATTTGGTGGACAGTGTGGAAGGAGAGGAATAGTAGGAATTTTGAAGATATATCCAATTCCATTCACAAGGTTAAATGGAATTGCATTGTATCTCTATATTTTTGGTGTAAAGAGATAGGATTAGAGGATTCAGGTCAACTTTTTGATCAACTTTTAGAATTCTTAGGATCCTTGTAAGTATTATGCTTTTTGTTCTTTTCTGATTTTTTAAAGGTCCCCAGCATATCCTTAATGCTGAAGAATACAATGTTTACCAATTCTAAAAAAAAAAACAGTTGTCAGCTATGCTATGAGTCTATGACAGATTTTATCTTAATTGTCTCCAAGGTAGATAGCGCTATGACGTCCCCAGTTGTGCTTCATGGAACTAGCACCATCTAGTTCTGCTGTCGCCAGATTGTCCTACATCTTTGTCTATTGATCAATGATCAATTTAGACTACCCATAGAAGATGTTCATGGGCATGAATTTAAGTTGAACCAGAGACAACACTGTTCACATATGGCATGAGAAAGTTTTACGCTGAAGAATTGGATTCAGAGTACAGTAGTAGATCTTTGTGAATCTGTGTTTTTACAGAAGAAAGTCAACTTCATCTTCATGCCACAATAAGCATACTAATGAACTGGGGCCACAAAAGGAAAGGGTTGCTGAACTCATGTACTGTAGACTTATCTAATATAGAGACAATGGTAGCATCCATGGTGACATATTTGCATTAAAGAGCTTGGATAAAGCTTTGGAAGCTAGAGAGATCGAGATGGTGCTTATCTTGGAAGATGAGCCCAAGAAATATGGCAAAGAGTGGGCCAAATGCTACAAGTTTTTCATGGTGCAAGTTCAAATCTAAGAGGAAGAAAATTGGGCCTACATGGAAAATCAAGAGAAGGGCCCCAGATGGAGCCCAAGAAAGAAGGCTGAAATTTCTGCCCAAAAGGGCTAAGAATGACAACGTACCCAATGTAATCCCACAAGTGGGGTTTGAAGAGGGTAGTGTGTATGAAGATCTTACCCCTACCTTATAGAGTTAGAGAGGCTTCCGTTAGAAGCACACAACTTTGGGGATCCAATTCATGCCCAAGTTGCAGCAAAATAGGCATGTGCTTTTTGGTTAAAAATTGGACACTTTTTCCTTTTCTGTAAGGTAGTTTGAGATCAAGTGTGACATCAATTTACATTTTTTCCTAGTTTAAGGTTTCCCTTGTTAGGTTTTTACAATCCGTTATTTCCATAAACGTAGGATTCAAACCCCATGCTATTTGGGATAGGTTTCCCCTATACATAGGGGTGAATTTTGTTCTTTTTAACAACATTATTATTAATATTATTCAAGAGTTTCTCTTCTTTAACCTTTGCATGTTGGCTACTTAAGATTAGAACAATTCTTCTTAAAAGGCAAGATTGATACTTTAACAAGATATCTTGGTTCTTATTCATAAATTAAAAAAGACAGTTAGACTTATACTAATTGTTAGAGTGGACAATCCTCACCTCATGATATAGCTTTTGGGGTTGAGTAAGGCCAATGGTCATATCTACATAGTATCAGAGCAGCTTGCAGATATTTTCAGCAGGTCCCTCACTGGGCCTCATATTAATTACATTTGTAGCAAGCTCGATACATATGACTTATATGCACTAGCTTGAGGGGGAGTCCTAGAATAGGAATAGGAATATGATTTGTATATAATATTCTACTAGGAGAAGAATTGTCATGTAGTGTATAAAATAGGGCTTAATGTAGTTATGTAGATAATAATTCAATAAAATTTTCTCCTATATTTCTCACACTACCTATTGTCTCTAATTACTTCGAAATAGAGAAATAGAGGTCTAGATCACTGTCATCTAAGTTCTTGAATTGACTCTATTAGTATCATAATTAGCTTTCATCCGTTAATTTTTTAATACTAAAATCAATTAGGGTTCCTACTTCCTAGCACTTAATTTTGAAATTTTATTCTCAAATTTCACTTATCTCCCTCCGAACACCAACTTTAAATTTCTCTCTTTTTTTTTGAAAATGGTAATTGTTTAAATTTCTCTCTTTTTGTTTTTGATTAGAGAATATTGGTTAGCCAACATGAATATTATAACTAAACGTGTATCCTCCTAATATTGACAAACAACATGAAAACTGTCTGGAATCACCAGTAACTGATAGGCTTAATAGGCTAAGGGGGTACTTCACAGCAAGTTACATCTGTAAATTATTTTCCTACAGAGCCCAACAAAAAGGAGTCACGTTGATCACATGAACTAGTACAATGCATCTACCCACATGGATGAAATTTTACACCTCCTTAATAGGCCATAAACACTTGAAGAAAATGAGTGAAGCCGTCTTAATGAAAACGGCAAGTTCAAATAAAAGAGAACATTGCTCCGGATTCTATAACAAGGAAATATTTCAAACTAACCATCAACAGTTCCTTCAGTAAACTGAGTGATTGAAAGAATAATTTTGTATACAAAACACTATTGGTCAAAACAAGATAGAAGTAAAATCAGTAACATTTTGTCTTTTACTACATATGAAGTCTGAAAATTAACAGTGCAGGATTAGAATGGTATTTTTCTGACTTCAAACAATTGTATCACTTCTTTTTTTATTGAGAAATCACATCTTACAAGACAAGCATGGGAATACAACATGTACCTTAAATAAAGGATTCAAGAGTCATTGGTTGCAGAAGAATTCTCCTTAGAGACCTTAGTACCACCATCTACTGCATCAGTAAGCATACCACTTTCCAAATTCACAACATCGGACACGTTACGAACCTGCTATAAAGGCACTTAATCAGAGATCATGTCAAAGTAAAAGTTCAGAAATAACCCATTTTGCTAAAAAAAGAGACACATGGTAAATCACGCAAGACAAGAAACCAGCAGCAAAGGGAAATATGTAGCTCTAGTGGTAATTATAATTCTTTGGTCGATTCACTCAGAAACCAACCCCGTGTGTAGATCAGGTACTCATAAAGGCCAGTTATAAAAAGGAAAAGAGATGTGGAGGTTAGAAAAAAAATCAGAACTTTAAAATTCATAACTTGAAAGAAATGCTTCCTTTTTTGTTTCACATTACTGCAGAGAAAGAGAGAGAGAGAGAGAGAGTGGAAAACGACTTCTTTGAAGAGAGAGAACCAAAAGCTTGAACAGTGGTGCATGTTATTTGTTGATGTCGATTTTTGACACAGGTCACTCTGGATTTGAAGAAATATAAATGAATGTCTAATGCCACTAGAGAAAATCGAATATGAACTAAACAAATAGAATAGAGAAGTTTTTGACTCAATAAGTTGTGGCAAGAAAGAAGCAGCACACCAGGACAAACTCCTTTGAATATCAACTCAAAGGCCTCCTTCCTTACTCGGTTTGAGTGTTTTATCGAAGGATTGATATCGAGAAAAAATCCTATATTTCTTATCTAACTCCTCGTACCATGGAATAGTAAGTTAATTAATGAAATCAGCAAGGGCGTCGATCAAAAAATTGAACTATGGAGAAGCACTTCAGAGAGTAAGAGTATTAAGACAACTATACATGCACATCAAGTTTAGTTAGCATGAGAAGAGTGAAGATAAGGTGAGACTAGATGGACTGTGAGGCCAAAATGCAATCAATTCAGATATCTAGGTTTCGTAGTTTCAAGAGAACGGAATGATAGATAAAGTTGATCCTAATAGAATTAAACCGGATGGTTGAAATGGAGTGCTATCGGAGTGTTATGTGATAAAAGGATGCCTACCTAAGTGTAACGTAAGTTTTACAAAATGGCTATAAGACCAACAACGTCATATGGTAGTGATTATTGGGCCCGCTATAGTTCAACATATCCATAAGATGAGTGTTGCAGTAATGTAGTGAGGAAAATGTCTCTACTGTTCGACACTTGGTCAAATGGAACCAGGTTCTTTGGGGAAAGAAGCAAGGGGGCTTAGGAGTAAGAAATCTGAAAATACAAAGCAAGGCACTTAGACTGAAGTGGTTATGGAGATACTCACAAGAGCCTCAAGCATACTGGGGCAAAGTAATTAAAGCTAAATATGGAGATGAGAACAAATGGATGACAAATGAGGTATCTACACCCTATGGTGCAAGTCTATGGAGGTGTATCAGAATCCTTTGGCCTTTTTTGAGAAATAACACAACTGTGAGGGTAGGCAATGGAAGTAAGACCTCATTCTGGGAGGACAAATGGCTGGGACATGCTAGTTTAAAAAATCTTTTCCCTGAACTGTATGTTTTGGCAGTACATCAACAAATGAGTGTAGCTGACAGTTGGACACAACAAGGATGGAACATCCATTTTAGAAGGAATTTTAATGACTGGGAAATTGAAACTGTGACAGAATTTTTCAGAGCTCTGGCAGAGTTCAAAGTACAAAGAATGAGGTTGATAGATTATGGTGGAACAAAGACAGCAAAGGCATGTATAAGGTGAACTCAGCATACAAGTTTTTGAACAAAGGTGGCCAACAACCACCAAATTGGCCATGGAAACAGATCTGGAAAACAAAAACCTCTTTCAAGGTGGCATGTTTTACTTGGTTACTGGCAAGAGAAGCAGTCCTGACACAAGAAAATCTCAAGACGAGGAAGTTCTCTATGTGCTCGAGATGCTATTTGTGTGGAGAAGAGGTTGAGACAGTTGGCAATCTATTTTTACAGTGCAGGATAACAACTCAACTTTGGAGGATTTTTATCAGCCTCAGGGGTGTTGTTTGGACTATGCCTAACAGAATCACCCACCTTCTCTACAGTTGGGAAGAGGCAGGTGGGGGAGCTTCAGACAGAGATAGATGGAAGATTGTCCCAGCCTGTATCTGGTGGACAGTCTGGAGAGAGAGAAATGCTAGATGTTTTGAGAGCAAAAGTTGTGATCTTCAGAAGATCAAATTGAACTGTATCAAACTTTTTTGTTTCTGGTGTAAACAGATGTACTTAGAGGATGCTGAGTCAATTATTGAGATCCTTGGCTCTATTTAGAATTTAGATTCAGATATCCTGTTTTGTTGATAAGTTGTAATTATGGTTTTCAGTACAACCCATGTACTGGTTTTTGTCAATACATACGAATGTTACCTTTCTCAAAAAAAAAAAAGATGGATGTGCAGTCAACTGGTCATACAAGATAAAATAAAATTAAAAATGACTATGCCAAAGGATGCAAGTAGCACATTGAGGATAAAATGAGAGAGTGTCACTTGAGATGGTTTGGTCATATCTTGTAGGTATGCATTGACCTACAGATGCACAGGCCGGTAGTGTGAAACTATGGCGTATGAAGGTGTTAAAAAGGGGCAGTGCAGATCTAAAATCACATTGAAGGAGGCTGTCTCGAAAGACCTACAAATTCTTGGAATCAATAAAGATATAGATAATGATAGGGCAAAGAAAAAATCCCTATAGGTGATTGTCTACTAGTTGATATAGGTTTAGTCTTGCTAGAGAACTTTTAATATTATCACTCTTGCTATTATTTGTTTGTATTGAACTTATTTTTCACTTCTATTTTTATTTGGTATGATGATGACATGAGTTGAGCTTGAATGGACATGTGAGGATTCACATAGCCGAATTCAACTTGTTTGGGACTGAGGTGTAGTTATTGTAGGCTAGAAGCAAACTTAAGTATGTGATTGAAGAAGACTGCTGCATGTGGATTGATGTCTCAAATTGCCAAGAAGAGAATACATCAGAGCTTGGTCATAAATGCCTATATCATTAACCAAACTTGAAGTAATCCAGCTATGTTGCTAACATATATGCTTTGTATATAGAATTATTGCAATACAGTCTAATGGTCATCACAAATTCCTCATGTAATTTCAAGAGGATGAAGATTGAATTTTTTGAATGGAAGTGGCAAGCCCTAAAATTGTTGTTTATAAGCTGAAATCACCCATGGTTGCACATCAAATGTTAAAACTAATTCCATGATATAGGAAATGATGCAAGGTGCAATAAGAATAATGATCTGTACAAACCAATGAGAAAGGAGATTCCGTATTCTTGTGCAACCAAGCTGGAAGTCTGGAACTAGTACAAATTCTTCTTTAAGATGGGTATAGCACAATTTAACAATTTATTCCACAGAAAGAAGGTATAACCTCATGGGCTGGTGAAGCATAAGAGGGGAATGGACTCTTCATTTGAGCTGTAGCACCTCCAACTGGAGGCTCATTTCTGATAGCATTCCCACCTAAGACATCTGCTTGCTGGAAGTCGCTCACATTGATTTCTGAAGATCTAGTAGCTTCTCTAACAGAATTATGGTCGCCATTCTGCTTTTCTCTATCAGTTTCACCATTTCCTGTATTCCTGATTTTGAATTTACATTAACATCATCCAAAAGGCTATTGTGAACCAAAATTTTGATAAATACAGAAATTCTGCTACACTTATCTATCAAAATTAGAAAATCAGATCATCATGCACCTGATAGAATCATTACAGGGAGTCTGTTCAGGTCTTGGTTTGGTGGAAAATAGTAATCCACGAAGGCGTTTTCCATCAATAACAGTTTCAACGGTATAGCCATTTGGAAAACTCTTTGTGACCTTGGCTTGAAATGTCTTCGTCCCCAGAGGAGTCTGGTATTCGTTTGAATAAACATTATGCCGACCTGCCACAATACCAATGCACCTTCAGAAGTCAGTTCAAAACACCTGTAACACCAATGTTTCCCTGCTTCAAGCATTAGATGCACTACACACTATCACTTGTACAAAGTACACAAAAAAATACTATTTATCAGACAACATATGACATGCTAGGACACTTTATTTTTCCTGGAAAAAAAAGACTCAGAGAAAAGTGAACATGTTCAGTATCTACTCTCTCAACCATATTAAACTTTGCCCATAACTTAGAGCAAAGAAACAACAAGAAATATTTTTGTGTTGATGTATTGTATATATATACAACAACATATCCAGTGTAATCCCACAAGAGAGATCTGGGAAAGGTGGTGTCTATGCAGCCTTACCCCTCTCTACCTAGTGTATGTATGTATCCACATGGAGGCTTGCTTTATGAATTATCATCTGATCATTCCTCTCTCAAGTTATTCCAGTCTTTAAGGTCTCCTCTTACCAAACATTTTGTCAAAATAAAATGATAAGGAATGGCTGGCCACAAATAATTAAAGAAATCATATTGAAAAAGATAAAAGCAACTCATAGATGCATAAACAAGGAGCGGCTTCAGTAAGACAATTCTCAGGAAGTACAAGGAGGGAAATTTCAAGCTAAAATCAACAACATATGAAAAAGTTACTCACTTGGCTGTGTATAGTTCACAGGCATTTGGTGATGAACATTAGCATTATTATCAAATTGTTCCAGAGCATTATCGCAGGGAGAAGCTGAAGCTTGTTGCTTCTGGCATTTTAACTTCAGCTGCTTCCTCAAAGACAATTTCGCTATCCTTCTTTCGTCTCGTTCATCTTCTCTAACAATGCCTAGTGATACGAACAGAAAACAAGATTCGGATATTTATCAAAGGGATATCAAGAAAGTTCTAAATAAATGGTGTAACAGAAATAAGTAGAAGTCAACGAAAACTAATGTTGGTTTGTTGGAGGACTCGATGATAGACCTGTTTGTAGATAATACATGTCCTCCAAGGGTTGAAGTGTGTTATTACAACCACCTATCAATACAAGAGTACCTCCCAGGTGTGGATCTAAACAATCCCCAGCTACTGAGAATCTGGGGGATGGGCCCTCACCAGTGAGCATGACCTCACTCCATGTACCAGAAGCTGCATGGACATTCAGAAGATACAGCATACAGTCAATTGACTATCATGTATCTCTTTAATACACAACAATCACAACAAACAACACAGTCGTAGAAACTCAGTTTAGAGGTTAACTGAAGCATCTATTTCCTGAATATACATCATAGCTTTTGTGACTCTCAATGACGAATGCCAACTAAGATCCACCAATCATCACTTGCTAAATGTTTCAAAACAATGTAGAAACACTATGATCATAGAATAATAATTTTGTTTATTAACAGGTATCCCCTTGATGTTGAGGGACCATACAAATTTGATGAGCTAAACCAAAATTCATACAGTTGAATGTATTAAAGATAGCGAAATTAATCAATTTCTCTAGTCGTTTGCTAGACTGGATCTACTTCTCCAAATTGTTGAGCAATTTGCACTGAAATTTTAGAGACATGTTATGTTACCCCGTACATAAAGAGACCTCTCCAGACAAGGACAGACACAACAGAGAAATTTAGACCAACATTTGCCCGGATATTTGGTTTAGGAAAAAGTAATTGCATTTACTCAAATGCTCTATCTGAAGTCATCACAGTGTAATAGTTTCATCTGTTTGATTTTTCTTTGAAAGGAAAAGAGTTAAGTTATATGATCTAACAAATAGCATACCAACATCAAGCACGAAAACGTCGTCAAATAGGCTCTGGTTATCAGCGAAACCCCCAAAGACAAACAGGTTCCTGCCCAATGAAATGGTTGTATGCCCAGCTCGCGGTGGCAAAATCTGGCCCGTAGTGTTCAACTTGCACCAAGTAAGGGTATCTATAGAAACAGGATGCCAAAATAGTCATAGAATGTAGACCTAGTACTAGAAAAATAACTATGATACAACTTTAACTTTTTCAATATGTAACTTCAAGAGCGAGTTTCTTAAATACCTGTGTCAAGTATATGAACATCTGACTGATAAAAGCTAGATGTGTCTTGACCACCTATGATAATGATCTTATTGTTCCAAGATGAACAGGAATGGCTCTCGCGTTTACTTGGCGGAATGCCTGATGGCACAATGCGTTTCCACATAAATGTCTCTGAAAAATGACAAAGTATTAAAAGAACGTGTTTATGAAATAGCCACCATCAAGGATCACTTGCTTCTTTCCCCCCGTTCCTCTCTCTCCCTCTCTCTCTCTCACACACACATGTATATATATAGAGTGAGAGAGAGATAATATATAGATTAGATATACCATTTTTATGAAGTATACTATATGATATGTTCAAAACCGTATAAACTTTATAAAAAAGAAAACTGAGAGTTGTATGAGACCTTTAAATTGGATTTCTAACTATTGTGCAAGACTTTAGTTTTTTGTTGTTGTTTCTTTGTTGACAATGGAATCCACAGCCGCTACCCTTTGGGTGCACCCAGGGTAAGCTCAGCTAGCTCTGTGCAATAGCTCACATACTACACAGGAGAGGTAAGGCAACCCCGTGCGATGAGCTTGACCCATAAACCCCCCCCCCCCGCCTTTGTTGTAGACAATTCGAACTAGAGACGTTCCATTATGGAAGTCCCAGGCCAAACCATTTGAGTCACCCCAACGGGTTTACGACTTAGTATTTTATGTAGCTGTAGAATAGAAAATGCATATAAACACAATAGGATAAGAATAAGTTGAGTTCACCTTAGAAGAGATCATCTTCTGAACCACCAATTTCCTCTCAGAATAAGAACTATTAAGCGACGGAAGTTTCTTTTACAAGTAGTTAGGCTAGTGGTCAATTCCTTAGAGAACTCATGTATGATGTACTTCTTCACTTCCTCTTCCCTATATATCACAAGTTAAAATTTGTATTCCTACCATCCCCAATGCCCTCATATTTCTTTCAGTAGTTATGTTTTAAAAGTTGCTCACACCATCACATTGTTATGTGCAAGTCATAATGAAAAAAGTTCTCCATACTTGCACATACCATGCTAGCCAAGTGACGTCTACCATTACCCACCTTAATAACACACACACGCAGAGACAAACCTGTATTCAGTACGTAAACGTCATCATAGAATATTTCAGCGCCATCAATGTTGCCACATCCGCCAAATATGAAAAGCCGTTTACCAATAAGTGCTGCACTGTGGCCTTCCCTTGGATTAGGGGGATCACCTCTTAGACTGGGTGCTATCCATGTATTCGAAGCTAAAAGAATGTAGATTCATCGAATTGTTAGGTAGTGAGTAAATCATTGGGAACAACTGATAGAATTCCTTATATCTGCATATTTTCAACATGCAAACAAAGAGAAAGAAAAGAACATTTTTCATTTCATGGTATCATCTCTCTGAAAAACATAACACATTTGTAAATAACATGTTATCTTGAAACTTTTTTATTGTTTCTGATATGAAAGACCACCCTAAATCTTATAAATAGCCCCTGATCTATGGAATAAAGAATTATCTCGGATCTAAACCCGGAGTATTGATGGTCCCTTAGAACATAATGCAACATAACTTCCTAGTAGCCACTGCATCTCATGGGTTTTCTTTTTTACAAAGTTGTTTTTGTCCACATTTGTATTACACAACAACAAAGAGGAATGCAGCCAAAGCAGCACAAAAAGTAATTTCTTAAGGGTTTGTCCTCGTACCATAAGACTACAGATCACATCAAAATATTTGAAAATTTTAATTTAGCTTACACAGACAACAGATGCAATTATTAAAAGATTAAGCAATAGAAGAAATGATCCTTAAGATCAAAAGCACTAACAGGTGTCCAAAATATACAGATCGTTAAGAGAATTTGTCCCATTTGTGCCCCCAAACACAAACAAATTATCTCCAACTGCTGTACAACTGTGGCTGTCCCTTGGTGAAGGCAAAGCTCCCTTCGTCACTGGCTCACTCCAAATTCTATTAACTGAAAATAACGGAACAACGTAAGTAAAGATTATAAAACCTCTCTCCTATCACTGATGCAACAACACTTGTATATGTATCCTCAAGTTAGTATGAGTAAGATCAGTAGCAAGAACTAAACGAACTCGAAACACACATTGATCATTAACAGCAATGGGAATGTGAAATCCTTTCAAGAACTACCACTGAAATTGCAAACCATCAAGAACATAAACCCCAAAATCTTCAAAACGAAGATCAGTAACAAGAACGAAACGAACTCAAAACACACATTGATCATTGAAAGCAATGGGAATGTGAAATTCTTGAAACCCTTTCAAGAACTACCACTGAAATTGTAAACCATCAAGAACATAAACCCCAAAATCTTCAAAACGAAGATCAGTAACAATAACTAAACGAACTCAAAACACACATTGATCATTGAAAGCAATGGAAATGTGAAATTCATGAAACCCTTTCAAGAACTACCACTGAAATTGTAAACCATCAAGAACATAAACCCCAAAATCTTGAAAACAAAAAATCATACAAGAAAACCCTAAAGAAGCAAACTGATAAATGCCCCCAAGAAAACAAGAATTGACACAAGAATTTCAAGAAAACCCCAGAAACAAGAAAAGGAACAAGAATACAAAAAACGCAAGAAAAACAACGCACCAGTGTCAAAGACATGAACTTTGTTGGTATGCCTGTTGTCGTCACCAAAACCACCAAAGACATAGAGAAGTCTACCACCTAGGACAGCGCTACAGGTGTGTCCCCACTTTTTACCAGGCCCACCACTTCCATGTACAGCCACCCTTTCCCATCTCATGATTAACAAGTTCACTGAAACACACTAATCAAATCAAAACCGAAAATTCAAGAAAATAAAAATGTGCAGCAAAGTAGATGAAAAGAGGGTATTTGTAACGCTAATTTTTGACTAAGGTTAATTGGTTTCATCGCCCCATGTCTGAGATTTAATGTAATTTGTATTACATGCAGCCATAGGCAAAATAGAAACGGTCGTCAACAAGTGTCATAGTCCCCGGACACTGTACAAGGAGTAGAAATTGTACTTATTTCACAAACTTTAGGGACTATTGTTTAATAAAGATAAGTTATCTATGAGAGCCATATTGCGTATTTCCTTTTTTTTATTTTATGAGTTGTTTTTATTTATAATAACTGTAGGGTTAGGCTGTTAGGGTCAGCTTGCGACTTGATAATTGTCATTTTTAACCAGCAATAGATTGCCAACAAGTTTTATGAGGAGCTCTAGAAATTTTGAATAGTTATTTAAAGAACGAGTTACATTTACGTACCATTAGTGTTAATATTAGCATGCGAGGAACAACGATAGAAATAACTTATTAGTCATTCTAGTGGAAGTAATATTATTTTTTTGTGAAAAAATAAAGAAGATACCATGATAACTATTCGGATTGACGACATTAGTAATATTATCTGTGTACATAATGAACAATATAATAAAGAAGTAAAGATTGTAAATATTGGTACCGTACTTCAAGTAGGTGACGACATTGCTTGTATTCACGATCTTGATGAAGTAATGGTGGGTGAATAAGTAGAACTTAAAGAGGATACAATAGGCATTGCTCTGAATTTGGAATGAAATAATATTGGTGTTGTATTAATGGGTGACAGTTTGTTGATAAAAGAAGGAAAGTTCTGTAAAAGCAACATAAAGAATTTGTCAAGCAGTTTCAGGTGAATGGAAACTATGTGATAGAACGAGATAAGATTGAAAATTTGATTGACGAGATAATTGCCATCTCCCACCAACAACAGATACTAGATGACTATCTACCGGCATTTGAACGTAAGACTTCATGGTTCTCACCTGCTTCATTACTCACTAGCACGCTCTTTTGTTTTAGGGTCTATTCTTTCTCACATGATAAATTGTTTGTTTATAACCACTATATTTAAATATTGGGACGTACATTAATTAATATTTTGTTTAGTTTAAAATATGATTAAGCAACGAACGTAACGATTTCTTAAAGTCAAGTTTAAGATAAATTACTTCTCACATGGTAAATAATTTATTAATAATCTCTACAATATTGTCGTGGTGTAAACTAATCAATATTCTATTTAGTTCAAAATATGGTTAAGCAATGATCATAATGAACTTTTAAAATCAAATTTAAAATAAATCACTTCTCACACAACAAAATAATTTGTTCATAATATCTACACTAATTTAAGTGTCTTGGCGTAAGCTAAGCAACATTTTATTTAGTTTAAAATATGGTTAAGAAACTATCATAACAAACTATTAAAGTTAAATTTACGACAAATTACTTCTCACACAATAAATAGTTTGTTTATAATCTCTACATTAATGTCGTGAAGTAAGTTAATACATATTTTATTTAGTTTAAAAGTCATATCAAACTTTTAAAGTTAAATTTAAAATAAATTACTTCTCACGTAATAAATACTTTATTTATGATCTCCACATTTAAATGTCGTGACATAAGCTAATCAATATCTCATTTAGTTTAAGATACGATTAAACAATGATGGCATACTAGTTAAGTTAAACCTACGGCAGTTGTCATAAAGAACCTTTAAATCAAGTTTAGAACAAATTATTTATTGCACAATGCATATTATCTCTAAACTTAAACGTCATGACGTAGACTGTGTTTAGTTCAAAATTTGATTAAACAAGTTGAAGTCAAGTTTAGGTTAAATTACTTTTTACAAAATAAATATTTAGTCTATAATCACTATGTTTAAGTGGCACATGCATGATACGATATCGAACTATTGTCACAAATATGGAATAATGATGATGGCTGCTCCTTACACTTTCTATATGTGAATAATACAAGTACATTGAACATTTGTGGTTTGCTAACATAGTTTATCAGATGCTTTTTTTTTAACAAAGATAAAAACTAGCTATCAGATTTGTATCCCTGCAACTGCCTCCTCACCAGTGCTGTGTAGATCCCATTCTTGTTCAGAAGGTCATCATGTGTGCCACTTTCCACTATTTGACCATCCGAAACAACAGCTACAGTATTCGCGCTCTTGACTGTTGAAAGCCTGTGAGCTATGACAAGAACGGTTCTACCTTTCATCAGGGAATCCATGGCATCCTGCATAGCATATACACACATTTATACAAGAGATCTCATTTCAATTTAGTTGAACGATCAAAGGAGATGTAAGGCAGGCAGGTATCAAATTAAAAGCAAACCAGACCTGAACAAGATATTCACTTTCAGCATCCAGAGCACTCGTGGCCTCATCCAACAATAAAATTGTAGGGTTCATCAGCAGTGCTCTAGCTATGGCAATTCTCTGTTTCTGACCACCAGAAAGTCTCAATCCTCGTTCTCCGACATGGGTTTGATATTTTTCGGGAAATTTGGATACAAATTCATGAGCATTAGCCATTTTCTGTTCAAACAGAAATGTGATAACAGTTATAATATTTGCAGAAGATTATAATCAAGACATTAATGGCATTGAAACTTACAGCTGCTTTTTCTATATCTTCACTGCTTGCTTTGCCGCCCAATCCATAGGCAATATTTTCTTCGATGGAACAGTTGAAAAGAACAGGTTCCTGGCTCACTATACTAACCTGATTTTCAGAAGAAATAAGTACCTTAGGAATCTATAACTTGTGAAAGCTGAAACACAGTCATTTCTATCTTTGAGAGGTGGGGAAGGGAGCCTTAGGGTATGGACATGCTGAAGAATGGTATGGTGAATATTAGCTTCAAGAACTTTATATTAGTTCCAGTATTACCTTATGGTGTAGGTGCTTATGAGATATTTCAACCAGAGAAACCCCATTGAGCAAGATCTTCCCTTTAACAGGATCATAGAATCTCTCTATCAAATTTGCTATTGTAGTCTGCAGCAAAGAATTCATGAGTTCTGCCTCTTTTTGACAAACTATTGAAACTTTAATGACACGGGGTGTTACCTTTCCACCACCACTTGGACCAACCAGTGCAACCTTTGAACCAGATTGTAGTTTCATTGTTATACCCTGAATCAACAGAAGGTTTTCCCTTTTCTGTCAACAACCATTTTTGTTCATGTAGGTACAAGATAAGAGGATATGTTCCTCACCTTGAGGACCATGTGGCTAGGACGTGATGGATAGGCAAACCAGACATCATCCAGTTCAACCTCTGCAGCTTGATCACTGTAACAAAAGCAACCATCATTTCATTTAATCTTGTGGGACGTGACTGGCTATAGAAGCACAATCTGAATATGATAGTCACAATTTTGACTCTGATCATGATATGATGGAACAAAATATATTGTAACGAGGAAGTGCATGGATGCATGTCAGAATTGAGGATACGAGAACAACATGATGCAGCAGGACAGGCCAGCTTTTGGCAAACATCAAAAGAAATTACTTTTCATTTACAATGCTAGAATGAACAAATGAAAACACCATCAAAATGCATGCTTTTATTTCTAAGACAGCTGGATATTTCATTATAGACAGAACTTTTAATCCTGAAAAGTTAAAAGGCATTTTCACATTGAACACCAGTTGCATATTACCAGATGAGTTACAAGCATCTGTTCATAAATTGTCTTCCTATGAAACTAATTATTGTGTATGCTACAATTCCTTATGAAGCTGTAATGAACAACAAACTATTTGATTAGGAGAATAAAGGAACAAACCCCAATGGACATAGGTCTCCTGATTTTGGCATGGATGATGTGCGATCCAAGATCTGAAAAACCCGTCTGCTGGCTCCAGCAGCTTTCATTGCTACAGTATATAATCCAGAAAGTCCAGATACGGATGATCCAACTGTAAGAATGTACAATTGTTTACATCAACAAAGGATCTAAGAAAGAAATTAATAAATGCTAAAATATTACATAAGTTATTGGGCATCAAAGGTAGATTTCACTTCGGACATTCATTAAAAGACAAAACTAGTGAGGAAGTCACCTGTTAAGCTATAGAGTATAAAGGATGTAAGAGCTCCAGGTGTCATAGCGCCTTGGATAGTCAGAGTGGCTCCATATATTACTACTACAATAACTGATAGAGTAGATGCGGCATTTAAGCTTCCAGAGAAAAGGCCAACCACTTTCTGCAGAAGAAAACACAAGATATCAGGTTTTCCTTCTCATCCTCTTGCCATCTTTCTCTCTCACACACACACTCTCTCTCCCTTCTTTTCTTGTCAGAGGTAGAAGAATTAAGCAACTCACAGCTTGTCCAAGCCCAAGATTTAAGGTCTCATCAACTTTCTCCGAATAGCGTGAAATCTCATAATCTTCCTGCGCAAATGATCTCACTGTCCGTATGGCGCCAAAAGTTTCCTAAACACAAACTTCACCTTGATTACATGAGAATAAATTCTCACAATTGATATAACTCTAGGATACTATGTTGCTTAGAATATTGAGAAACAAAGAAAAAAAAGTGAGGTGGTAAAGGATCAATATTTTTGAACAAAATTAAAGGATACATAGTAACTGCCAGCAAACATGTACTTCTCAGCAATGTGAATGTGAATATTCACTAAACACTGCAAAAAGACCCCAGCAGCAACTTGAACTCAACAGAATTAAGTAACAAGACTTTGTAGTATCATTTCGTCGTTGATAGTCATCACACTGCTTCAGGGGAGTATAAATAACACGACTTCTCTTGGACGGCTATCAAGTGACGGCGCATTTATGAACTACTTTAGAACTAGTTCAAATGAAAAACTCCATGCAAACATTCATTTTCAGAGGATGTAATATTTAGTTTCTATAAGTTCCTTTCGAATTACAGTGGTTCATTGCTAGGGTTCCAAACAACGATCATTCTGTCAATGCAAATTTGGAAAGTCTACTTCCCAAGAACTTTAACTAGAATACCACAGTTTATTTAACATGCAGGAAGGAATATTAACAGAACCAGTTAAAGTTATCATACTTTGTGTGGAAACGACTAACTATATGAGCAGAGTGCCAAACCTCAGCAATGGACGAGGCTACTGCTGCAGCAGCCTGAGTTTTGTGGGAAAGCTCACGCATGTAGCGACCAAATCTGCGTACTGCAACTGATATGACTGGTACAACAGCTAGCGACAACACTAGATTTATATTATAAAAAATCAGTAAGAACAAAAGATATAATAAAAAGAAGCTAGAAAGTAATATGAAATCAAATACTATTTTTTCTTAAAAAGCTTTATCCCTTACATGTTAATTTCCATGATGTTTGAAACATAAACCCAAGACCAATAAATGCAGTAGCAAGATTCCTCAAAGCCTCTGAAAGATTAGTAGTTGCAGCATTCTTTATGATCTGAGTATCTTCAGATAGCCTACTGAGGAGCTCCCCAGTTCGAGTAACATCGAAGAAAGCTATCTCCTGAAGAATGCATTTGTCTTTCAGAAAAATCTCAAGATGGAAAGAAAAACAAGACCAACTCTAACAAAGTGAGAAAGATAAAACCCAATTAGAGGGAATTAGCCAGGAGTATGTATTTACCTGGTGAACAAGGTGACTTAGCAAGTTCTTTCTCAACCTGGCTACAACCCTTTCACTAGCAGAAGAGAATAACCATGCTCGAAGTGCTGTGCAAACAGAACTGAAAGAGGCAATTGTTGCAAAGTTAGACATTACAAAATGCAATTGAAGGGGAAACCCATTGTGGAGGGGCCAAGTGTCTCATTGTGCCCCCTTCACCGTGAAAGCCTAGACTAGTAGAATACAAACTCCAAGCAATGATTCAGGTTACCGATAATTAAATTGAAGATTTGCTTTAGCAGCATGAAAAGATAGAAAAAGAAAGTCGGCCAAAAGTTGCAGGGAATACCCAACAATGACAATCAGAAAGATTTCAAGTATTGTGTTCTTGACTGCATTTAAAGCTTCTGATTTCTGTTCAGGTGTTTGGATATCACCTGAAACAATATCAATTATCTTTCCCCCAAATTTTGGCTGCAAAATTGAGCATGATAAAGTCAGCGATAAGAAAATCTAGGAAATCCAACTTTTGCTTCAGTAGAAAAACAGTGAACTGAAAAAGAGGTACCGACAATCAAAATGCTTGATGTTGCTGCAAACAGCAAAGCAATTGTCGCCAATACCAAACTTCCTGCTTCAGGCTTTGCCTGCAAAACAGGTGCATGTTAAAAGTTTGATTCAACTCCAGTGTCCGCACAGTTTGCCAAACTACAGACACAAACAATATCCACTTACAAGTGAAATAACTCTGCCAAATCCAACATTTGGTGCCTGAAGATGAAGATGAAGTTAGCTACTCGTACACAACAATGGTTAGTACTATACATGACTTGAAACATGGAAACAAAACTTAAAGTTACCGGAACAGAATCACCATGCTCAAGGTCTCCCAGCTGACCATCTCCAGCATCATTTCTCTTTCTCCCTAACTATTAAGACGACACGAACAATTAAAACCAAAAAAAGAATCTGCTAAAACACACAGCATTCCCTTGCCTAATCAAATTCTCAAAGCTACTATTGTAACACTCCTCACCATTAGCACTACATGCTCAATGATTTTGAATCTGAAATAAGTAATAACATAGATACATTTCTACGCAGTAAACCTCAAATTGGAGAAGAAGAGAGATGGAATAAGTCTAGTTTCAATTACCATGTAGCTGTTCTTACCAAACTAAACACCCAGAAGACTATGAACCATAAAACCCCATACAAAAAAAATACAATCAGAAGTTGGGCTAATTAATTTAGTACCAATATCGAACATCATGACCTAACAACCTCAATTCGCAGAAAATTTTCAACACCTGCGATTTTACACAGTAAAATAAACTCCGAACGCAAATTTACTAAAATCCAACAAATCTATGAGCACAAATTCGCTAAAACCCAACAAATAAAAGGGAATTTTATAGTTATTAGATGAAAATAGAAGTTTTACGGAAGTAGAAAAAAAAAAAACTTAAAAACTTACGGCATGTCTGTCTAACAAAGGAGTTCTGGCATTACCGAAACCATGGCCATGCATTCCTGAATGGCCGTCCATGGATTGAGAATGGAAGTGTGGTGGTCACAGGTAGAGCTTTTCAAAAATGGAAGAAAGTGTGGGAGTGAATGATGAAATGGGTGGTGAGTTTTATATTTGTGTCTTTGTATAATTTGTCGTGTAGCATTGATAAGTTATAATATTAGTGGGGAATTTCTTGGAGATCAAGACGCAAGACTCCATGGTCGACTTGCTGTAAATAAAGACAAATTCTATTTAGGTAATTGCTTATGTCATTTGCAAGACTATGGAGATTTAACAATTTTGTTACACTGGCAAGTGGCAAGTGTTCTCAAAAATTGCCACAAATTTTGCTCATTAATCTCCATATTGCTTCTTCTTATTTTATTTTATTCTTTTTTTTAAGATAGTGATGGATCTATGAAACAATTATTTAACTTTTGAGATAGAAGACAAGTCTCTGTATATTTTACTATTTTCTTTCAAGTCTAAATTTGTGAAATTATACTAAATATGCTATTACTGCGATTTATTACTTTGTTGCTTATAATCCACAGGAAAATTAGCGACATTTTACTACAAGTAAATTGAAATGAGTTGCTTCCCAGAACTACTTTTAAAAGACCGAAATAAGTCGTTAAAAGTTTTGTGGGCCCGACCCGGCCTGCTTTTGTTAGTTGAATCCTATGACTTTTCAACACCTTTTCCATCTAAATAAGTAAACGGAGTGTATTCTGTATCATTAAAGCAATTCAAATAAAGAGATACAATTAAACCTCACTAAATTAATAATTTCTTTAAATTAATATTTTTTTGGTTCTGACTTGGTCAATGGAAAAAATCACTCATTTTGATAAGTTAATAAGATTATATATTTTCATAAGACTCCTATATAAATATATGGTCCCAACAATATTATGAATTAATAATTCTTTAAGAGTATTAATATATCTAAGACAATCTAGTGAAATATGAATCTATTATTTATTTATTTTAAATAAATCTAGTTGAAGCTCATCTCTAACTTTTCTTATTACATCAAAAAGTTCTGGTGTTATTTTTTCGAACTGCACCATAAAATTGTGAAAATTTATAGTGTGATAAGTGTTTCCTTTCGCGTTAATGATTACAATTGTATTGTATTATATTCAACTTCATCATCAATATTGTTTTTTTTATGGTATCCACAATTTCTTCTAAGTAATGGACCTCTCAACATGTATTACTTTCATCTGGATAATCCAAGAAGTTATTGATGTCAATTTTTTTCAGTAATAGGGATCCCTTATCATGGCCTCAAGTTCAAAAATGACGTTTTCACAAAACACTCTTTAAATTAATAAATATTAATTTATCGATTAAATAATACTTCAACAAATTAATAATATTTCATTGTCTCACCTATATTAATTTAGTGAGATTTTACTGTAGTATAAATTTAATTGAAGTATTCCAAGTTCATTAAATATGTTATTATTGTTGTTGTTTTTTTACTCCCTCCGTTCCTATTTATATGTCAGCATTTTTTATTTCACGTGCATTAAAAATTAAGTAAGTTAACTATTCTACTTTATTTTTATTTTTTTAAGTCAACTTTTCAATCAATGAATATAAATTAATTTATTTTGATTAATTAATTTGACCAATGAACATGAATTATTCACTTAATTTTTCTAGATTGGTCAAATTTATATTTTCAAGGCTAATAACTCACAAGAGTAAATTTATGCATTGATTTTGTAAAATGACAAATACTCCCCATGTCCCTAATTACTTGTCCACTTTTGAATTGATACACATATTAAGAAATTAATTAATGACATAATGAGTTTACCATTTTACTCCTATTAATTATGAAGTAGATGAAAATTTTGCATTTTTCAAAGTAATTAGTCATTTAATTGAGGGTATAATAGGTAAAAAAAATTGTCCTTTCTTGATTAGTCAAAATGGACAAGTAATTAGGGACAACTATAAAAGGAAAATTTGACAAGTAATTAGGAACAAAGGGAGTATTATTGACCAACTATTTATAGTAAAGATGACATATAAAAAGGAACGGATGGAGTCGTATAACTCAAAAAATATGGTAACTAATTGGATAATTTAAGGTATGAAATTCTCTTTATTTTTTAATCCTTTCAAGAAGTTCTTATTCTCTTTGTTTGGTGATTCTAATTCACGATCTTCGAGATGACTATTGAATATACTAGTACAAGTTAATAATTTATGGATTTATAGATTTCTTGGAAAACGGAAAGACATGGAAATGGCTTATACTTTGTATATGAATAGAGTAGTAGTTGCTAAGAAATTCTATAGCGGCAAGTTGATACGATGACCCAAGTCTTGTTCAAAAGAATATTCATCGTCACTAGTGTTTAAAGTAGAAAAATCTACTATTACAATATCGTTTTCCACATCTTGCACTCGTGGCTTACCACTTTTTCCTAAATAATAATAATAATTTATTAGCCTATAGGAATAGCGTTTCATGTTTATCCACTATTTACTTAAAAAAAAAATAAAAAAAAATAAGGATCTGAAAAATACCTCAATTTTGATTGGATTTTTTATTGCGATACTAAACTTTCATGAGTATCTATTACTTCCCTAGACTATTTAATACCGTATTTTAAACATATATATTTGTTCACGTGGACATAAAAAATAATGCAAAATTATAAATAGTAATGTGTCCACGTGGGCACATATATACCTTTAAAATACACTATTAAATAGTTCATGGGGTAAAAAATACGGTATTAAATAGAGTAGGGAGGTAATAGGTCCTCCTGAAAGTTTAGTATCGCAACAGCAAATCCGACCAAAGTTGGGATATTTTTCAGACCCTTATCCGAGAAAAAAATAAGCCTATTATTAGAATAATATGGTATCTTCAAAGATACCATGAATGAACATCAGTTTCGAATTGGGCCTCATCCTAAACAGCGAAATTACATGCAGGCCCGTTGTTATGTTTTGCATGGGGTGTCAAATATGCACGTCAGACTAAATTTTAAAATGTTAAAATAAGATGAGTTAATAAATGGATGGATTATTAATTTGTTTAAAATTTATTTTCTTATAAATTGTGTGAGTACCTGATAAAAACTTACTTATATTATGATTATAAAAATAATCTAAGCTACATATCAGTCAAATTCATTGATCAAAATAAGCGCGTTATTAACCCGTTGAAAGTATTGGGCCTGGTATGTTCAGAGGATTTTTATTCAACATCTCTGGGTTTGCTGGTCCATGCCACAAGCCCATAGTGTGCATCCTAGAACTAAATTGGGCTAAAATTGCAAATGTTCATCAAGAAGAAGGAATTTCTCTAAATCGAGAATGAACGGTTGAAAAAAAAGGTCAAAATATTCATTTTTTATTTTATTTTTTTTAGGTCAAAATATTCAACTATTAGCCAAAAAAATATAAAATGTTTCATTTAAGTTAAGTTAGTGGAATTTTCATTTGAAAGACTGGTAATTAATTTTTTTTATTCCATTAAGAATAATCGTATAAATATATTTTTCATTTAATTACATGGTTTATCTTTTAAATGGATTGATTTCTAATTTTTATGCTTCAAAATTAAATTAAATTCTTAAAAGCGCAAAGACAAAAAATAATACTTATTGAGGGAACTCACGATGGAGACAAAAGTACAATTAATGTTGTAGGGTAGAATGAAAATGAAATTTTTGTATCAAAATGTAAAATATGATAAGTTTTACCCAAAGTGGGCAATTGACCCTTCTCCAAGCTACCAACTTCAAATATAGATACTGCATGAGATCTCAACATGCTTCATTTGCCTAAACATTATCAAAAGTTGTACTGACCAATTTATTTTTCACTCTCGTGATTTATATATTGGAATTCCTAATTACGCATATAGTATCAGTCAAAATTGTTTTAACTTTTTGGTTCTATATGAATAATAGAAAAATTATTTGATTTGGTAATTAAATAGATTATTAATTTAGTAAGAGTTGACTAGGTTAGGTTATGGCCCATTGTTCAATGTATCTTGACCCAACTCATCGTAGCCCGAGCAATCTCTAATGAATTAATAATCCACCTATTTGTAAACTTATCTCATTTTGATCCGTCTAATTAAAATCAGTCAAATTCGTTTATCTTACACTCCTAAACAAAATTTAGGGTTCATCTGAATTTCGTTTGCTAGAAAATTACAGTGAATATGTAAGGTCAAAATTATTATTTTTGATGCATATATATATACGTATAGTAAATGTTAAATTACCTTAATTTTATTGTATTTATATTTTATTTCTTTACGTTTGGCTTGATGAAAATGAAAAATACTTTTTAGAAAGATTGACCTAGTATAAACCACTTCGCTAACTCAAACCAAAACACTTTAGAAATTATTTTTAAATCGTTTTTCCTTTTGTCTCAATTTATATAGAGAGTTTTAATCTCTAGACTGAAAAGAATTAAGTTCGATCATAGATTTGGGCATAAGATCTAAGTATTTTTTATACATAATCAAATTAAAATTTCCCACTAATCCACAAATCATAAGAAGCCGACAAGATAACTTCCACTTGATTAAATCTTATGAATAATTGGAAGCAAATCTTTGTCTAAAATTGGAAGAACAAAAGTAAATCTTGTTTGGAATGTTGTCTTGGTAACATTGGGCCAAACGTAAATTATTAATTTTCACTTAACACACAAGTATACATCAAACATGTTAACTATGAGATTTGTCTCCATCAAAGTTGGAATCTAATAATTAAGTTTTTATAAAAAGGATAGGAATATAAGTTGGAAATAAAGGTGATAATACTATAATTAAGAGTGCTTAGCAGCTGTATTACGAGGCTGCTATCTACACTATTGTTCTCGCGGAGATTTAATTCGATCAAATTCAGTAATTTTAGTTTAAATTTTATATTTATATTAAAAAGTTTATTAAATATATATGACAGTTAAATTTAGAATCTCGTTAATAATACCGGATATTGGCAATAGTGTAGCTATATATAGTGACGGATGGTCAAGTAAATAATCGGTGTTGGAAATTTATATGACGTATATAGAAAAATTATACTAATTATATAGGTAAAAAATTATGTTATGTAGGTAAAAAATTATGTTATATACGTGTATCTTATATTTTGAATATCTTTAGCGCAATCCCGATTTCACTACTGGAGGTTTGATCAGGTGGTAAAGACCTCCACCTCTGGTCCAACCCTAATGTTATGAGTTCGAATTAGCAAAGTAACGAGAAAAAAAGAAAAATACCCGAGATATTATATTTTTTGAAGTAAAAATCATAATATTTAAGTTCTCATTACTTGATGAATAAATTCTCCAATAGAGAATAAATCAACAAAAGAATTATTTACCCCATTATTTCTTTTTATTTGATAAGTTTGGTTGGATATAAATTTATAGATTTTTCATCAAAAAAAAAGCGTTGGAAGTTGGTGTGTGTGGCTGCCCCAATAAAGCACCAAGCCCTTGATTATTATTTTTGTTATAGGAACCACCTTTTTTTTTGGCATTTCATGATGCTAGCTGGATCAAGAAATTGATTTGAATTGATGAAATTACACCCACAAAAATAAAGTTAGATTTGGATTCTCAAATTTTATGCTGATGATGAGGCCTTATAAAGAAGATAGACTAGCAAAAGAAAAGGCAAATATTTGGATTTTTACTTTATAGTTAATGAACTCCCTATATCTTACTTTGGAATTTAATTTAGATGGACTGTAATATAGGCTTTACATGAGGCTACTTACATAGGAGAATTATAGTAGGACAACTAATATATATATATATATATAAATTAATTTTTAGTGTGTGAATTAGATCCAAATCTATTTTTGATACATATGCGATAGGGTTTTAAATTATTTTATTTTTAAATTTTGAATTAGCTTCTGACGTTCTTAATTTGGACACTGTTGTTGTCAAAGAATGGGACCTGACTAGACAGGAGTCAACCTTCATCAAAATTTGTTGTAAGTAGGAACATTGCAACTTGTGCCTTTTGATGAAGATATTATATTATGAACAACTTGCAATTTACTTATTTTTTTCTTTCTTTTTTCCTATTGGATTGATCATCAATTTTTATTGATGAGACTAAGCAAGTGGTGTCGTTGGAACTTGTTTATCAAATATAGAATTTTGATTCCGATTTCTATTTGGGTTAATTAAGTGGTGTCGTTGGAACTTGTCGATCAGATATCGGATTTCGATTTCGATTCCTATTTGGGTTAGATTAACAAGATTTTCTTCTGAGTTACAAATTGAAATTGAGTAACTTTTTAATAAAATAATTCATAGTTGAGTAACCATATGAGATATTAACTCTTCGATCTTATACTACGATGAGTTTGCAAAATCCGAAGCATCAATTGAATTAATATTTTGCATTTTCAAGAAAATAAAATTTGTTTTAAAATATTGTAAGTATGGCCTACCCGTGCATTGTGTGTGTTCCGTCAATAACTAGTATGGATAATAATAGGGTTTACAATCAAAATAGATATTTGATTAGCACATTTCTCTTTGATAGCTAGCTTTTTCCTAAATCCTGCATATATTTGAAGAAACCTACTTAATATCGATAAATATTTGAATGTGTACTAATTTTTGTCGTAGACTCGTAATGTAAACATCCCCCTCTCGCTACATGCTAGATCGGCGTATGAACTATATAGTATTTCAATTTGGACCGTGCGTGACAGTTTAAATACCTCATGATGGACCTTGCTAGAACGGGGAAACTTTTTGCATTGAACTATATGTCCGATTTGAGATTAGATTAGATTTACATAGTCGTCAAGTCACCATTAGATTGACCTCTAAAATAGACAAGCAATAACTTGATCAAGGTATATCTATAGTGTTTTTTCTTGATTCTGAGAGTCTATTGCAAAACAACCTCACTCAACTGAGTATAAGAGTGTTAAGGTATATCTCGAAAATAAGGATAAGATATACATGTTTAATCTACCTTCCTCATACGTCATTAGTGAGACTACACTGAGTATAATATTATTAAGGTACATCTATAGCATACCACCAAGAATGATGCATAAGTTAAAACAAAGCAAATAGGTTGTGCAAAGTATTGAAAGAGAAAGAAGAAGGAGGTCAAGCACGGGCACATTCTTGAAAAAGACTAGGGACGATGATAACAACATTAACCAAATTGCTTGGGATTTTTTTCGTTTAAATGTTTGTCCTTTTATTAACTTTTTCTATTTTGATGATTAAAAGTCCTTAATTGTAGATGACAATAATGTCACGTCTTTAATCACGTACATTGTGCGGCACTTTGATAATTAGTACTTATGATTTTGCTTTGTCAAATCTCCCAAAGCTATTAAGAATTACAATTGAGGGGTCGTTTAGTTGGAATAAGTTATTTCATAATTTATTATTCTAAGATAACTTATCTCATCATGTATATGAGATACCTTATCGCATTACTATGATATAAATGATGAAATAAATTATCTAACATGCCACCAAAATTTTATTCCTAAACTATTCATTTTTATCAATCACACCAAACGACTCCTAAGATTAGGGAAGTCTGAACACTAGAGAATACCATAGAAAGTCTCCCTTAAAGAGATCATTCATAATTATAAAACACTTTATCGATCAAAAGCTAATTTTCAGTGATAAAAGTATGTGCCAAGTGACACTTAAGTAGCGTGATGAAATTACGAGTCATCACATTAAGTTGAAAACATTGCCAAAAGCAATTGTGAAAGGGAGATAAATTCTTGAAAGAGCAGCCATTTGTAAAGAAATGGGTACAACAATCAATTAAAATAGCAATAATTCTGATTACGTTTCATAGACAATCATAAGAGGCTCAAAAAAAAGAAAAATCAAGAGGATATTTATATATATTATACACGTGCAAAAAATAGGTGGTGTCCTTCCGGAATTGTTCAGTTGGTTTGGAGGGTATTCACACGGATGACTTGGGATCAATCCCCCCCTCAATGTCTTATGAGTCGAGCCTGCCGATTTCGCAAAGGGTGTCAAAAAAATGAGGGAAAAAATTATTATTAGTGAGATTCAAACACATGAGCACTTATGGCTCTTTCAAGGCACCCAAAACACTAGACTACAACACCCTATTCTATCAAGAATGTCCAAAATATGTTATTTAATCATTTCGTGTATCATTTTACTTATATATACGATATTATTTTCCGACGAATTGGACACCCTCACTGTAGGGTAGCTACGCCCCTTGCATAGGGTTTGCCTAGTGTGGTTTACCTTCCATGTGTGATTTGCAGGCTATTACACAATGGGAGATTTACCCAGTGCGCATAAAGTGCTCACTGAACGACAGAAATTATAGCGACTACAAGTTACCCTGAATTTCTAAAAAAAAAAATAAGTGATAATTTTATATTTTATATATGTGGTGGAGCATGATTAAATACAACTCTTAAAATTACTATTTTCGTCCGTAAGTTTTCCCCCTGCTTTGGAATGATTTGCACTTGGCTGTGAGAACTTCGTACTAAATTAACTTTCTCTAGTATGTACAAATGAGTTCTGCATGAGTCACTACATTGTTATGAAGGGCAATAATATCATATGTTGTCTTGTTACAATTATTTTTTTTTAAAAAAAACAAGTACTTTGTTTCAAATTATTTGTCGATTTGACTAAACAATTAAGATATATGTAATATATATCAAAATATTTTTTAAATTTTGTGATCTTTAATATGTTATACATGATTTTGATATAAAAAGTTACTAAATATATAAAAATGACATTTTTTTTTAAACAAACTATAAATAAATTACGACAAATAAATTGAAAATTAAGAAATAACGTTTAAAATAGAAGAGATTGGAAGGAATAACGTTTAAAAGAATATATTGTTTAATGAGATGTTGATTTTTATGAGACTAAATTGTGTCTTTCGCTTCATCAACAATGTAGGGACCACAATTGAGGGGGTAGGTGTCTGAAAATAGATTCAGATTAAGTTAAAGTTAACGCCAACTTAGCATCCAATGAGGAAACTGGACACCGAATGAAAAATAAAAAATAATAATTATATATATATTATACGTATTTTATAGCTTATTTAGCTTTCATAATTTGCTAGGACTAGAATTTACTAGTAGCTAACTTCACTCCTATATATTCTTGCTAATCATGAATAGAAGAAGATATGTAGCTCGATACAACAATTTTTTAAAAGCAAATCATATACAATAAAAAGGTAACCATCTTTTTGTAGTATTTTGGTGCAACTCGATCGTGAATATCTAAGTTTTTATAAAATAAAACGATCTAGTACTCTAATTTAAAAGTAATAGAATTTATAGAGTAGGTATTAATAAAGATAATTATGCTCCTAAAATGTGATAGAAAGTTTAAAAGCCATTTCTTTCGCCACTAAACTTTATATTTGCCTCTGATCATCAAGAAAATAAGTGAATATTAATGTTCTTTCTAGAGTCGAACAGTACGCCGCATAAATTTATTTTATTTTCTCTATGTATAGTACGATTTGATACTCACAAAAGAGACACTGAAGATACACGACAAATTCAACAAAAAAAATAAATTAAAAAATACAAAATTATTCCTCCAGTTTTTTATTTTTATTTTTTAATCATGTGCGTTGTTTTTGACTTGTCAATCATTGTTATAACTTATAGCGATAAAATAATTTAATCAAAGACCGGTGAAAATTTATAAGTTAGACAATTTTTAAAAATTAAAATATGTTACTACACTTTAAAATATAAATTAATAAAGGAGACGCTGGGGAAAAGGAGTAATTAATAAAAACGAAAATGAATTAATAAATTATTGGTCTTTTATTTTAGATGATATCTGAGATATCAAATAACTTTCTAACCATAATTTTTAATATTCAAAATAGTATAAGTACAAATATTTTATTGATAGTACTACTCTTACCATTCCAATTTATATTTTTGCTATTGAATTGAACATGTAATTTAAAAAGTACAAAAGAAATAATTGAATCCTTTCATTAAAAATTAAGAACATGTGTAATGGTTTTACAGGTCGTTTCTTTGGGAGTATTAGGGAAACAATCCATGTATTAGGTATGGTATTATTTAGTACTACGTTTGGTAGGAATTTTGGGCCTATGTGTAACTAATCCATATATTAGTTATACACCCTACATGGTATTATAGTATAATTAATATCTTCCATTTGGTGGTATTAGTAATGCATAGGATTTAATACCATGAGATTAGTCTATGTAAGGACAAAAATATCCCTCAAATCCTTATAATCATTTTATTTATTTATTTAATTTTATATTTTATACAAATTTTATTATTTAGAGAGAGTTGTTTGTTGCTAAATAAATCTAATACAAGTCGAAGAAAAATTCAATACAAGTCCATACAATATTTGAAATATGAATTGTTTAATATTTACTAAAATTAAAAAAATAAAATATCACCATATGATATTTGTATTAACTCACTTAAAAGACCGTAAATGTATGCATCGACCATTTCTATATTTTCTTTCGTAATCTACTAGATATATAGAAGATATATTTGAGACCTACCGTAGCAACGAATGAATAGATAAGAGTGTGTGTATATGTTTATAGGATGGCAGAACAACATATATTCTTTGGCATATGTTTTGTTATATATATATGTCAAAGAATAAGAGTGTGTTTTTGGTTGAATTAAAGGTATAAAGATATAACTATTCTATTTTTTTTATTGAAATTGACTTTGTATTTTAAATAATTTATAAAATTGTATACATATTAAAATTAGAATTTGCAATTTTATTGTGTAAATGTAGACGATTTATTCGGTTTTACTATTATTTATCGTCTTTGGAAGTAAATTATTTATTTTTAAAAAAATTGGAAATTGATGTTTTGTGAGATAAATTTATTAAGATGATAATTATTTATCTTTAAATAATTCAAGTGAGAAAATAGAAAACATGAAGACAAAATTGTGCTTATGATCCTAGCTAGTTCGAAGGACACAAAAAAATAATATTGTTCGGTAGTTATGTACCTTGACCCAATTACATGAAATAGAAAATCTCATAATAATTCAAGGATATAATAGGAAAGAAGCTTTTTGTAGAGTTTTAAAACAAACACTGGATTAAATAGATTAGATAGGAAGCAATGAAGCAAACACATGATAAAAAATAATTCTTACATTGCTAATTCCTGCATTATTAATCCATGCATTGTTAATTCCTATATTACTAATCCATGCGCTATTAATTTTTGTACCAAACGACCCCTTAGTCTTTAGATCTTAAATATAGGTATAAATTGTTGAATTAGAAAAAAGATAAGTATTTTTCTTCAGAGTACAGTGTACTTGAAAAGGAGGAAAAATAACCTTTTAAACCAAAAGGTTTACTACCATTTTAGAACAGTTTCAAGTATAAAATTTTATTTATAGTATACTTAGTCAATTGGATTATTTTTAATGATTAAATTAATAATATACCTAACAGGGTTTGAAAAGAATTGTGTGTACATATTTTACCTCAATCTTATGAATATAAAAGGTTTTCTCAATATATCGTTAATCCAGATAGAATATTTCATATGAAATTATAAAGAAAACACATATTTAATATATGAGATAATTTCATAGACCTCCCTTCAAGTTTTCCTTTATAACACGAACCTCTCCCGTGATTTGATATATTACATTGAAGTAATTTCCCTAGATAGTCACCCATGTTTGAGAAATTACCTAGGAATATCACTTGTGTTTGTTTTAGGACTAAAATATCACTCAACTTTGTCTATTTTCCTCAAAATATACTTGACATAAAAAATACATTATCTCTCTCCTACTATGATGCCATGTCACATTTTTTAGTTTATTAATAATATTTTTTTAATTCTTTAAATGACAACTTGTTTAATGTATCTATAAGAGATCATTAATCCATTCTCTATGAAAATCTAGTTACTGTTATAAAATAATATATTGTGGATGTCCACTATATCAAGAAGTTTCTCCATTACTTTCCTCCATTATGAAGATAACCATAACCTCCATAACCTCCACCTTTATAACCATTATTCTTGTAACCTTTCACTTCCATAACCTCCCCATTATATTCATGTTAATGTCATGTTTATGACTAACCTTTTGTATGCCTCTATGTTACACTATAAATAGAGGCATAAGGGTTCATATTGTAGAGACTTGAAGATTTG